>CM035195.1:10775062-10795481 GCA_020233015.1 Callinectes sapidus | reverse complement strand
TATATATATATATATATATACACACAGTCATCCCTCATTTTTACAGACTAAAACAGACTGGGCTATGTCCAGAGAGTGAAAAAGTCCGGACATTGAAAATTGAGTACAATACAGTTCTGTACTGTACAGTAAACAGCTTAAATTGTCTCGCACACATACTCATAGGCTACAATATGGTACAATATGCATATATAGTATACATGAGAATAAAATATATTTATACCTGCAATAGGGTACAGTATAATATTAACCCGAAAACTGCTGTAAGCCTTCTGGGTGGCTTAGTGGTAATCTGCTGTACACCTTCTGGAAGCGCACTTTTTATACAGGCACCATAAAGTTTCTTTGATTCGTATTCCTTTGAAATTATTATTTTTTGTGTTTTAATAACCTTTCTTTTAGTAATTTTTATCCTCCTAACTTGGGAGTGATTGTACATGATTCCCTGACCCCAGAATGACATATAAATGGGATATGTGGCTCGACACACAGAATGTTAATGAATATCAGGGTGGCATTCCATTATATGGATTAAGATATGATGAAAAAAATTATAGCCACTATGATGCGTCCCAGGTTAGAGTATGCAGCAGTTGTGTGGTCTCCACATAAAAAGAAAGATGTAATGAAGATAGAAAGGATTCAGAGGGCAGCCACAAAGATGGTGCCGGAGCTGAAAGATTTGACATATGAGGAGAGGTTGAAGGAAATGGAACTGCCTACCTTACAAGCCAGACGAGAAAGAGGAGATCTAATAACATTGTATAAAATAGTGAACCGCATTGACAAGATTGACAAACAGGATCTGGTGATACTAAAGGAAGATGATGGTGGAAGGATGAGAGGGCATTCAAAGAGGATCAGAAAAAGACAATGTTTGAGAGACATTAAAAAGTACAACTCTCCGCATAGAACTGTGGATGTTTGGAATGGATTAAGTGAAGAGATTGTTACAGCAGCAAGTGTGCAGAAATTTAAGGAAATATTAGATATATATAGATATGAAAACAGGACAATATGAGCTCTGCTCGAGCCCTGTATAATAAAACTAGATAAATACACACACACAGAGCAGACATACTTGTCTTCGCTCCAGCAGCTGTTGGCAGCTTATTCGGCTTACCAGTTTTGGTATGCATATAGGAGAGGGGGGGGTATGTATTGTTGCTCTCTGCATAATTATTAGTTACAAAAAGTGGTAGTGACAGTGTGGTGAATCATCTAAGAGAAGGGAATCAAGCAAAAGAAAAATATGGAGCTGAACCAAACTGGTTTGTTTACACCAAAAGGGGCACAATTCATGGATTTCCCTGGGTTCAAAGAGGAAGATACTGAGATTAACACGAAGATGTGGCAGAGGAGGATGTCATACCCTGAAAATGAAAAGAAGTTAATGGAGAAATTCAAAGTGATAGAAGGAATACAGGAACGACAAGGTAATGAGATAAAGATACTGAATACCGAAAATGTGGAGCTGAAAAATAAGTGTAAGGAATTAGAGTCAAAGGTAGAGGCTTGTAGTGAGAAGGTGAAAGGAGGTGCAGAAGCAGTGATCAATTTAAATGACTGACAAGAAAGACAATAAGCATGGAAGGAACTTCAAGAAGGAAATAAGTTACAGTTTGAGAAGAAAGTAGAGGAACTAGAAAAACAACTGAGTGAAAAAGGAACCACCCAAGGAGAAGGTACAAGTTTCAGGAAAATAGTTGAAGAGCAACTGAATGAGGCTAAAATAACTGAAAAAATAGTGAATGTCATTAAGAGCAAAGAGTCCTTAGTAAGAGAAACTGTAGACAAGAAATGCATAATTGTATTTGGTCTGAAGGAAACTAAGGAGGTGAACAAGACAGCAAGTAACAAAGAGCTGAGTGAAGCTATAAGTAAAATGTTAGAGAAAATGCAAGAGGAAAATAGATGCCTAAAGAATGAGGTGGAAGAGTTTCATAGGCTTGGGAGATTCAAAGGTGAAGGCTTCAGGCCAATAAGGATTAGGTTCAAGTCCCAAAAAGATACAGAGGAGGCTCTGGCAGGGGAGCCAGCTCTAAAGATTGTGTGGGTGAGAAGAGACTTAAATGAAAACGAGAGAGAAGAGTTAACTAATCTGAGGGAGGAAGTAAAGACAAAAAACGAGGAGAGGATGGAGGAGCAGAAGGAAATCTTCTACTGGAGAATATTAGACATGAGAATACGGAAGTGGTACCTGAACAAGAAAGAGAACAAGCAGACAAACTAAGGAAGAGAAAGGGAGTTTGGAAAGTAGCATATACTAACATAAATGGCATCATCTCCAGCATAAGGGATTTAAATGTTTATTTAGTGAAGAAAGCACACCCTATAATGGGACTCACAGAGATAAAGCTATATGAGAAACTTGAAGAAGTGAAGAACATCGGACAAAATTTGTACAATATATGGAGAGGAAGTAGATCAAATAAGAAAGGTGGAAGAGTGATGTTTATGGTAAAGATAAGCTTTAAAGTGGTGAAAATAGAATATGGTGATGGATCAGCAGAGGTTTTGAAAATCAGCTTGGAAAATAGACTGGGTAACAGGCATCAATTTATAGTGACCTACGTACCACCTAAGACTAATGCCTGGTCTAATGATAAATATGAAGAAATGAAAAAAAAAAACACGAAGAATTGCTTGAAAAAAATGCTGAAAGGAAATAAAGTGGTTATGATGGTAGACTTTAATTGTAAGGAGGTGTGCTGGGAGGAATGGTATACCAATGGATCAGAATCTTTTTGGGGAAATAAATGATTAAAATTGGCAATGGACAACGCTCTAACACAGTGGATAAGTGAAGATACCAGATTCAGTAATGAAGGAGAAACATCAAGGCTAGACCTGGTGTTCAGTAAAGAACCAGAAGGAATTGAAGACGTTAATATAGGATGCCCAGCAGCCAAAAGTGATCATGCTACCTTAGAATTTAATGTTGTTGAGGAAGTAGAAAAGAAAAGAAAAGAAGAACACCGTGCAGAAAGATTAAACTACAGCAAGACAGATTTTGAAAATATGAGAAATTTTTTTCAAGAAGAGAGATGGAACAAATTCTATGAGGCTACAAATGTACATGAAAAATGGGAAGAATTCCTTAAAATTTACAAGGAGGCAGAAGAGAAATCTGTGCCTAAAAGGAGGAAGAGGATAACAGGGGAAAAAGAATGGTTCAATGTAAGATGTGAGATGGCAAGAAGGAAAAAAGATTCGCTGAACATGTGGAGAAGAAGTAGAAAAACAAACCTTTGGAATAATTACAAGCAAGCAAGAAATGATTATGTGATGGTCCTTAGAGAAGAACAAAGACAGTTTGAGAAAGACATAATTGACAGATGCAAGAATGAACCCAAACTTTTACAAGAGAAAAAGAATTTGTAAGAACACGGTATGTGCAAGATCAATGGAGAATGGAAGACTTTCAAGTGACTATACAGGAAATAAATAATATACTCAAAAGTTTAGACGGGAGGAAAGCTACGGGACCGGATGGAGTGTCAGGGTGGATATTGAAAGAGTGCAGGGATGAACTGAAAGATAAATTACACAGCATAATATGTACTTCCATAAATCATGGAACAGTTCCACAGGACTGGAAAAGGGCGGACATTGTTCCCCTTTTCAAGGGAGGAAATGCTGAAAATCCATCAAATTACAGACCAGTTTCGTTGACGAGCGTGGTTGCTAAAATTTGTGAAAACCTAATAAAAGATAAATGGGCCAGGTTTCTGGAAGATAATAGAATCCTCATGAACTGTCAGTTTGGGTTTAGAAAGGGCAGATCTTGTACAAATAACTCATTATCTTATTGTTCAAGAGTGATTGACACAATACAGGAAAGGAATGGTTGGGTTGACAGCATTTATTTAGATCTAAAGAAAGCGTTTAATAAGGTACCGCACAATAGACTCCTACGGAAACTGGAAAAATTTGGTGGTATTAATGGGAAGTTGATGGAATGGATGAAATATTTTTTGGAAAACCTAGAGATGCAAACTGTAATAAAGGACCAGCCATCAATGTGGAGCCCAGTTTTAAGTGGAGTCCCACAAGGATCAGTGTTACCACCAATTATGTTTGCTTTTTATATTAATGATGTGGTAGAAAATGTAACCAGGTATGTGAGTCTTTTTGCTGACGATGCTAAATTTTTGAGAAAAGTGAAGGATATGGAGGACTGTGAAGAACTGCAGAGAGACCTAGATGAGGTATGTGAATGGACTAACCAATGGCAAATGGAATTTAATTTTGGGAAGTGCAAAAAGATGGAGTTAGGAAAAAGCAACAAAAGGTGCACCTATAACTATGAAATGAAAAATGAAATTATAAATAAGACCTGAGAAGAAAAAGAATTGTGAGTAATATTTACAGAGGATTTATCACCAGAACATCATATTAATAAGATTGCAAGTGAAATGCTCAACCCACTAAGAAACATAAGAACATTGTTTACATATTTAGATAAAGAAATGATGAAGATAATTACAGCTATGATAAGACCGATCTGGTCACCTCATGAGAAGAAACATATAAAGAAGCTGGAACATGTGCAGAGAGCATTAACCAAGATGACACCAGAATTACTTATGAGAAAAGACTAGCTAGGATGCAGCTCACATTGGAAAAGAGAAGAGAAAGAGGAGATATGATTATACTCTTCAGATTGCTGAATGGAGTGGAAAATATAGATAGAGGAGACTTATATGAAATGAACGTGAGAGAAACAAGAGGTCATGGAAAAAAATGAAAAGCAGCTACCTGCAGAAAAGACATCAAAAAGTATAGTTTACCACACAGAAACATTGAGGCGTGGGATGATCTGAAAGAGGAGGTGGTGTGTGCCAGAAATATTCACATTTTTAAGGAAAAGTTGGATAAATATAGTTATGGAGACGGGACAGTACGAGCTTAGCTCCCCTCCCAAATGTCACGACTAGGTAAATACACACACACACACATACAGATACACCGATGTTTGTGCCGAGCAGACGTGCTTTGCTGGGACAATCAATGGCATAGACTACTGGGTCCCTTAATGTTGGAAGAACCTATTTTTTGTATGTACAGAGGAGAGGGGGGCTATTTGTAGTTGTCCTGTCTCCAAAAGTGAATCAGTGAAGAGAAAAGGGAGCATTGCTAATATATTTAGAGAGAAGTAATCTCCGGCATGGAGGACAACCAACGCCAACAGGACCGCGGGAACTCATCTCTTGGAAATGCGTCTCGGACTTAAAAGGTTAGCTGGCTCTAGTGATGCAGGTGATTTTTCGGGATTTCTGATTGAAAGCTGGGGAACAACGAGAAGGCTAACTAGTGTAGAAAGAGAAATGAGGCTAATGAAAGAGCTATTAAATAGCATGATGACAAAATATGAGTTACTCTCAAAGGAAAATGAGGAAGTGAAAAACATATTTCTCAAGTATGACCAGATTATGGAAACTAATGGAGAGGCAGAAAGATTTAGGAAATATAAAAAAAAGAAAATGAAGACCTCAAAGAGAAATGTGTGAGCTATGAAGCACAACTAGAAGATCTCACAGGTAGAGTGAAGGATGATTTAGTAAAAACTAACCAAGTCTGCAGTGACTCCAAGCTGACAGAACTGCAAAATGTATAGAAGAAAGGGAAGAAAAAAAGATTAGTTTTGCAGAGATAATTTAAAAACAAGTACAGGACAAGACAAAGGACACCATCATACAAATTATTCAGGAGATGGAAAACCTGGTGAGGGACACAGTAGACAGAAAAAGATGTATGGTAATTTATGGAATACAGGAAAAGAAAAATCCTAATAAATATGGGAGGGAAAGAGAGGAGAGAGAATTAGTGAAAAAGGTTATACAAAAGGTTCAAGATGACACACAAAATTTAGAACAGGAAGTTGAAGAAATGCAGAGAATTGGGAAATATAGAGAAGGAAATACAAGACCACTCAAGGTGAGAATGAGATCACCACTGGCAGTGGAAGAAATTACAGCAAGAGTTGGTAGACTGGCACAAAGTGAAGGATATAAGAAGATTTGGATAACGAGAGACATGAATCTGGAAGAAAGATAGAAGGAAAATTATCTGAGACAAGAGACTAAGGAAAAACACTTAATGAGGACAGAGACTGAGAAAAAAAACTTTTTACTAGAGAGTGTTAGACATGAGACTGAAGAAGTGGTTTATCCAGGAGAAAGAAGAGAAAGAAGAGGAAACACAGCAGCAATAGCAGGTACAAGTGATGGCAAGAGTAACAAATTAAAAGTAGCATATACGAATGTGGATAGGACACTTTCAAGTATGTTAGAAATAAAAGATTATCTAAATTTTCTAAAACAAGATGTATTCTGCATGGCAGAGACAAAATTAAAGGAAGAAATGCAAATTAATTTCCAGAGAGATAGAAAAGGAAAAGGAGGAGTAGGGGTACTAATAATGGTGCAAGAAGACATCTTTGTAGAGGAAGTGCAATATGGTGATGGCATGGTGGAAGTCATTGGCATAACAATTAGAACTAATGAAAGAGAAAGAAAAAAAATTATAGTAACATATGTGCCACCAAAAACTAATACGTGGAAGTTAGAACATACATCAATGCAGGAGGTGTTAGAATGCCTGGATGACATGAGAAGGAAGGACAAGAAGGTACTATTAGTGGGAGACTTTAACTACATTGTGTGAACTGGCAAGAAATGGAAGGGAGTGGAAACACAAGATCATGGAGTGAAAATATGTTGCAGTTAGCCATGGAAAACACTCTGGATCAATGGGTGGAAGAATTCACTAGGCTTAGGGGAGAAGAAGAATCATCAATACTAGACCTGGCATTCACACAAAAAAAATAAAACTGTCCCATTATTAAGTACCTAAGCCCAGTGGAGAAAAGTGATCATGTCTTGATTGAAATGGAACAACAGGGTAAGAAAAGAAGAGAATTATAAAAATGGAATGTTAAATTATGCAAGGGATAACCTTGAAGACTTAAGGAAATTTTTGAAAGTATAGATTGGAGAGGGATCATGAGTAGTAAAACAGCACAGGAGAAATATGAAATATTCTTGAGGAAGTGTAATGAAGGTGTGGAAAGATATGTACTCAAATTCAGAGTAAGGAATAGCAAACACACATGGTACAACACTACATGTGCAGAAGCAAAGAGGACAAAAGATAGAACTTGGAGAAAACTGAAGAAGCAGAGGATTGAAATTAATAGAGAGAGATACAAAGAAGCAAGAAATGAGTATGTCAGAATAAGAATAGAGGAGGAAATAGCTTTTGAAAAGGATGTAATAGAGAAGTGTGAAAATGAGCCCAATCTCTTCTATAAATATATAAATGGAAAGATGAATACATAAACCATAGACAAGATAGTTAAGGGAGGAAAAACATACCAAACAGCAGAAGAGCTTAGTGAAATTATAAACGAGAGCTTCAAGCATGTATTCACAGAAGAGGAGGCATTTGCAGAACAAGGTATGATAGAGGCATGGGAGGGATTCAAGGAGATTGTGGTACAGAAACAGGATGTTGATAGACTGATGGGAAGTCTGGATGTAATAAAAGCAATAGGTCCGGATGGAGTATCAGGCTGGACACAAAGGGAATGTATCAACTAATACAGCCAATTTGGGAAGTGATTAACAGCTCAATAGAGGAGGGGAGGGTACCACAGGAGTGGAAGAGGGCCAACATAGTGCCCATCTACAAAGGAGGAAAGAAGACCGACCCATCAAATTATATGCCTGTGCTGTGTCACTAACAAGTGTTGTCAGCAAAATCTGTGAGATATTATTTTAAGAGAAATGGATGAAATATTTGGAAGACAATAGAGTCATAACTAACAGGCAATTCAGATTGAGGCAAGGAAAATCATGTGTAACGAACCTACTAAGTTTCTACACAAAAGTAATTGAAGGAATCGAAAACAGAGATGGGTGGGTGGATGATGTCCACAAAGAGTTCAAAAAAGCATTCGATACAGTTCCACACAAGAGACTATTAGGTGGACTCTGAGGGAAACTATTAGAATGGATGCAAGATTATTTGAAAGATAGAGAAATGAGAACTGTGATCAGGGAAGCAACTTCAAGTTGGAGGAAGGTTACAAGTGGAGTGCCACAGGGGGTCAGTCCTTGCACCCATAATGTTCCAGATATATGTATAAGATATGCAGTGTGGCATGACCAGCTATATGAATCTTGATAGAGGAAGAGAGAGAGGGAGGGGGTGGGAGAGGATGGTGAATGGTTGGGGAAGGGAGAAAGTGGGGGGGAAGCGGCCTACTCGGTTTGTTTGTGTATCGAATGGGAGTGGATAGTGACGGAGTGAGGGGGAGGGGGGGAATACTACGCAATCTGTTCCTGTATTTAGTGCATGAGAAGGAGGTGGGGACCCGGGGGAGGCCTGTTTAGTCTTCATCGGGACTCGGGAATTTCACACCAAAGTAATTAAGTCTTCTTATGCCTGTTTTTTATGCATTTCATGTCTGTGTTTACTTTATACTCCCAAAAGGTGAACTATACCTATGAATTATGATGCGATGAGGGGAAAACAAGGTGCCAATATGTTAAGTCATGCTGCCACTCTGGTGGACCAGGGGCAATTTTATTTTTTCCCATTACTTCTTAACAATGGCTATTGCGTTTTTAGTTATTACAGCGATGTTAAGGGACCAATTTTTCACAATAGCTGGACGTTGAGTGTAGTATTTTTTATTTGAAATAAACTGGAACTGTTTAAATGTTTTTACATTAACTTCAATGGTAAAAATTGCTTATTAATTCAAATTTTCGCAATTCGTACAGTCAAAAAGAACAAATTAAGTTCGAATCAAGAGGTACCCCTGTATATATATATATATATATATATATATATATATATATATATATATAGTTCGATTCATCTCATTTCCATTTTGTGCCCCCTCTTCAGGATCACGTCCCCCATGTTTATCGAGAGGTATATGGTAATTCTTTATCCGGTAAATTCACAGTTACACTATTTGGTAATTACTATCCTCGATTCTATTTATGGTAAGAAAAATTCACAGCTATGGTATCCGCTAGTGTTTTGTTTACACCGTAATGTAGCCCCACCACCCTTTGCGGCCACCACAACAATCAATCTCTTTCTACGTTTCACATTGAGCACAAATTAAATCCTTATGGTGTGTTTTTTGTAGACATTATTATCACTACGCACAGTGACGCACTTATAATGGCCACAAAATGTTTTGTTGGAGTTGAAAAGGCAAAGAGAAAGAGAAGTAGTCTGACATTGGAGGTCAAAGTGTAACCTGAAAGGGAAATACAAACATTTTCTGTTTATTTCTTTTGTGCAGTACTCTACATTTTTTTATGTGACTATCTTCATGTCTGTAGGGGGTCTGTAGGTGACTATCTCAGTTTCATTGGGTCCAGATATAGCACAGAGAGAGAGAGAGAGAGAGAGAGAGAGAGAGAGAGAGAGAGAGAGATGAAGCAGAATTGGTAAAGTCAGTAAAGGGGGGGAAATTTAAAAAGAATAAGTTGATGGATCATTAGCATCATGAAAATATACTACTAATTTAAATGTTAATTGCTATAACACTGCAGTTTTTAAATCTGTCTTTAGGTGATGTATGGTAGTTCCTTTTTTTTACCAATATTTTCATTATTGTATATATTAGAGATTAAAGACTGAAACTACCACATGCTGTTGAACATATCTTAACCTAGCAGTGTTTATTGTGGAATCTTTCTATACTTCATTTCTTTTATTGTGTTGCTTTTTTAGGACAACAAAAAAGCTTCTAGTCTTCCCAACATTCTTGACTGTGGAGCAGAATCTGATGGGAATGGCACTCTGAAGACCCAGTCGGGCACCGGAGGCTCAAAGAGCCGCAGGTCTATGGCCCCCGCAATTGATCTGCCTCGCCTAAGGTTGCCTAAATTATCCAGAAGTACAGGTAAAGGTGTGTTCTTCTTACTTACACTCTTCATTTTTCTTTTTATTATTCGTTTTTGATCTTGTGAATAATTAAAAAGGTTTCTGTAGATATTTCCATCTATTTTTGTGTTCCTTCTTGACTGATATGTAAGTACCAATCTTGTGGGCTAAATTAACTTTTAGCTCATTTGAAATCTCAAAATTAGAAACCATCAATCTTGCTCATGCTGTCTTGCCTCCCAATCTCTTTTTATCAAGATTTTCTTTAGATTTATGTATTGTCTTTGCACACACTATTTCATCGTCTTTGTACACAGTTTCATCAGAATGCTTGTTTCTGTGAGGAAAGCTTTATATTCTTAGCCCTTTTCTATAGTGAGTCATTTTCAGTTTCCTTTCATATCCTCTGGTACTCCTCATATCAAGTTTCAAAAAATTATCTGTTTAATTTGTTTATCCGTTCTGAAGTCCTATATATTGCTATCAACTCACCTTTTTCCCTCCTTTCCTCCTGTGTAGTTAATCCCAAGCTCTTCCACTTTTCTTCATAACTGTATAGGGATTTTTGTTGCAGCTCTCTGGATTCTTTTCAGCTTCCTGATACAGTGGTACCTCTTGGTTCGAACACCCTTTGACTCGAACACTTCCCAATCCGAACACATTTGGCGAACAAATTTTGACCGCCAATCTGAATGCAGCCTCTCAATTCAAACACAAACACACATGGTAGCTGACACTGCCTACCCGCCAGTCAACCGGTCTCACTTGCACTTCTCCACTGTGAACACCTCTCTCCATTGCGACTCATGAACGGCTTTCAAGTCACTCTAGCCCCTAGTTGCCTTGGTTACTCCGGCCCCCAACCCTGGTCACTTCCTATCTACCATCCCAGTCAATGCGGCCTTCTACTCTAGTCACTGGTAAACCTAATTACTAATGAAGATATATTTAACACTTTAAACATCCAATGTAGAATGAGTTGTTAAATATCATTGTTATTTGCGCAAATTACGATAATACAATAATTTGCAGTTTTGTACAATAATTAATACTTTTCTTGAAATAATTCCTGTTGGAAATGATACTGTGAGAATATAATTATTCTACTTGATGAGAGAGAGAGAGAGAGAGAGAGAGAGAGAAAGGGGGGAGGAGGGAGAGAGGATGGTGAGTGGCTGGAAGAGGGAGGGAGTGGAAGAGGGCAACCTACTCGGTCTGTTTGTGTATCAAATGGGAGAAGATAGGAACGGAGTGAGGGGGAGGGGGGGAAATATTACTTGATCTCTTCCCATACTTAGTGCATGAGAGGGAGGCTGGTACCTGGGGGAGGCCTGTTTAGTCTTCATCGAGACTCGAAAGTTTCACACAGAAGTAAAAAAGTCTTTTCTTATGCCTGTTTTTTTTTATGCATTTCATGTCTCTTTACTGTTTACTTTATACTCTCAAAATGTGAATGATATCTATGAATTATAATGAGATGAGGGGAAAACAAGGTGCCAATATGTTAAATCATGTTGCCACTCTGGTGGGCCAGGATCAATTTTATTTTTTCCCATTACTTCTTAACAATGCCTATTGCGTTTTTAGGTATTGTGGCGATGTTAAGGGACCAATTTCTCACAATACCTGGGGGCTGAGAGTAGTATTTTTATTTAAAGTAAACTGGAAAGGATTAAATGTTTTTACATTAATTTCAATAGTAAAAATTGCTTCCTAATTCGAATTTTCGCAATTTAAACAGCCAAAAAGAACAAATTAAGTTCGAATCAAGAGGTACCAGTGTATTTTTTTTTTTAGATTTGGTAATCACACTAATGCTGCATATTCTAATTGTGGACCTATCTTTGTACTTCTTAATTTTTTTTATTAGATTTTCATCAATGTATGTAAATGTTGCTTTGATATTCCCTAAGTAGATTATAAGTTTCTCCAATGATCTTGTTTATATGCTTCTCAAATTATTTTTTATTTGAAATGATTATCCTCTGGTCCTTTTCTTCTGTCCCTCTGTTGATTTCTCCATTTCCAAAGAAATCAGTTTCTTTTGTTCTTGCATTCTTTCCAACCTTCATCACACTGCATTTTTTTTTTATTAAACTCTATGTTGCATTTCAACAATCATTAATTTATTTTGAATAAGTCTTGATTTAGTGCTTTACAGTCCTCTTAATTTCAAATACTCCTCATAATTCATGCCTCCTCAGCAAAAAAGACTCATGTAGCTAATCAACTCAACCAGCCAAGAGTCACCCAGGCCAGCCAATCCTAATCACCCCCCTCACCTCCCCTATACCTTTCCATTCACCAAAAATATACACTGTCTTAGGGTACATGATTGTTATTATAGTCAACATTGTTATTATTATAATTATTATCATTATTCCTGTTAGTTTATGTTGATACAGTTTTAATTGTGGTCAGATACAAAACTAGTGGCTTTGGTACCATGTGTGATTTATCTTGTATTCTATCAAACAGAATGTTTATTATTTTAGTGGGATTTCTCACTTTATTCTTTAAAAATAGTTTGGTTCCAATGTCAAACTATGTACAAACAAAAAGGTGATAGCTGAACCTTCAAAAAAGATTGAGGGTTCACTGTACTTCCATGCACAGCAAGTGAATGCGTACTCGAGATATCATAAAACCAAAATGACCTATCGTAGGATGGAACTGAGGTACTAAAAGACGAATATCATTAAAGCAGAATATTATAAACCACTCCCTCAATTTATGAATGAGTCATGTTCCTAGAAAACTGATCGTAAATTGAAAATGTGTAAATCTAGTCTTTTTCTCCCATACACTTCCATTACATATACCAAGATACAGTCCTACAATAGAAAATTATATCCCTGTGTTATTGTAAAGTGTATACTTCCAACTGGTTTGGTTATTATCATTGTTATCATCATCGTCATAGCAGCAGATGATGCCTCAGTGCTACCAGTGATCATTGGCTTGAAAAACGGTATTATTCTCAATTGTTAAGTTTCTGACTCTTTGTTCTGCATAATTCCTGAGCTCCAAAGGACATGAATATTCTTTACTTCATTTTTGTGATGACTGCTAATTATCACAGGCATCACTGGACACTTTGGAGCCGTAATATGATAGGTTTGTGTAGCAATTCCCTCACTATCACCTTGTCACGTAGCATTAATCATAAGATCATCGTAACTTACCCTGGTAAGTGTGCGATGATCAGAGTTCTTCCTGAGCTGTGCTGCCTAGCAATGCATGGTCATGCGTAACTGTTGGTGTGGTGTCACAAGCATTCAGATTTCATCTGGCTTTGGGGATGAGGAGGTGATGTGACATACCACATCACCAGAACAACAACCACTCAAAGAACAACAGTTAATCGAACCAATACAGAGGAGCCAATAATAATTGATGAATGAAACAGACGTGTGGACGGACAATCCATTCCAAATAGGAAATACATGGTATTTGATGTGATGCCAGAAATGCACGTACGTTCATCAGCAATACACACACATATATATATATATATATACAGTCAGCCCTCATTTCTTCAGACTAATACAGACCGGGCCATGTCTGGAGAGTGAAAAAGTCCAGACATTGAAAATTGAGTACAATACATATATTGTCTCACACACATACTCATATGCTACAATATGGTACAATATGCATATACAGTATACATGAGAGAGTAAAATATGGTTATACCTGCAATAGGGTACAGTGTAATATTAACACGAAAACTGCTGTAAGCCTTCTGGGTGGCTTAGCGGTAAACTGCTGTACCCCTTCTGGAAGCGCACTTTTTAAACAGGCACCATAAAGTTTCTGTGATTCATATTTCTTTGTAATTATTATTTTTGTATTTTAATAACCTTTCTTTGAGTAATTTTTATCCTCCTAATATGAATTTGGTTATTCATATCGTACTTATAAAAGGAAACAGTGGAACTACTATATTTTTATTTTATATAGTCGACATTGCACTCCTCTCATAGATATTAGAGTTTGAGTCTCATGTATGGTAAGAGAAAGGTATAATCAATGAAGTACATGAGACTTACCGTAGGTCAGTTGAAATATGCTTCGAATTTTGCGAAGCAAATCACCTCTGCTAGAAGGGAGCTTTCACATGAGATACGCTTTGCTGCTGTACACCGCCAGACTTTAAAGAGTACGATCACCCACAATCCAACACATCCCACCTCAAGGTGTCTGATTTGGGAGATGCGATATAGCGTAGGGCATGTGAAATCTCCCTTCTAGCAGGGGTGATTTGCTTTGCAAAATTTGAAGCACATTTCAACTGACCTACGGTAAGTCTCATGTACTTCATTAATTTTACATCAGCAAATCACTTCTCTGCTAGAGGGCACTTTCCCATGAGATTTTGAAGCCATGTGGGTATTGTACCTTAACATTTGGAATGCATGCATAGATATGAAAAGGTTGAGAGGGAAAAACCGGAAACCAAACCTCAGTATAATGAGGAAGTCGACATAGGATATAAATATAGCTTAACACAGAAAAAATGACATTCTCATCCCCATAAATGACACTCACTATTTCAGTACAGCCTCTTGAAACATGTCG
Organism: Callinectes sapidus; assembly: GCA_020233015.1. NCBI lineage: Eukaryota > Metazoa > Arthropoda > Malacostraca > Decapoda > Portunidae > Callinectes > Callinectes sapidus. The sequence continues at coordinate 10,780,985 of CM035195.1, read as the reverse complement.
AACTCTGGAACAATCTCCTTGTCATAATACTTTGCAAAGGTTGCTTCTCGTGACCAGCCAGCCTTAGCCAGGATGTGTGTAATGGGCACAGCCATTGCCCTGGCCTTGGATGCCGCAGCAGGTCGCACACTGCCAGCTGAATATTTTTCAGTGTTCACCCCTGACATACAAAGCACCACTTTGACCCATTTCGCAATAGTGTCCTTCGTCATGTTTTTGTGCGGCTTAACCCTTAGCGTACGGCTAGCTAATTTATTTTTGATTCCCATCTCCGGGTAACTTTTGGAATATAGGAGAATGTTTGCATATGATTTTATTGATAAAAATCCATTTATCTGTTTAATTCTGAGTACAATGATGTACTGTCAAGCATGCTATGACATCTGAGAGCAAAATTACAGCCCATAAAAGATTTCTGTCAGATCGTGCATTGTAACCCGCTGACCAGAAAGGCCCAGCAGCGTGACGAAATGGTCCGCGAAACTCTCTCTCAGGAAGAGTGAGTTTATTTTTGGCTACACACACACACACACACACACACAGAGAGAGAGAGAGAGAGAGAGAGAGAGAGAGAGAGAGAGAGAGAGAGAGAGAGAGAGAGAGAGAGAGAGAGAGAGAGAGAGAGAGAGGGCTTATCACTCGGTATTTGACACCTAGGACGGTAAACAGACCTGAGATATCTTCCTACAGTCTCTTGGCCGAAGATTCTCTATGTGTGTGTGTGTGTGTGTGTGTTTGTAAAATGGGAGATGGAGGGGTAAAGGAAAATGAGCCCAATTCCTTCCTTTGTTAGGCGGGGAAATCGTCTCTCCGATGTCTGTCATCGGTCTCAAAACAAAAATCACTATCGTCACTCTCATCAGTTATGTCAAAATCAGAATCATATGGAACATGTATTTCCGCATCCATGCTGCTTTCTTCAAGCGGAGGGGGGGAACTACCCGCCGGGTCCCGGGGGTTGCCAGATGTTGCCTCCATGAAGGAGAAAATCTAACTGAATAGTACGTGAAAACAGTCAAAGTGGCAACTCAGCAAGTGGGAAGTGTTGCCAGATGCTCAGGCTCCCCTTGTGAGTCGAGAGAACGGCGCGACAATACGAATGTGTGGCGGGAAAATTCTTGATTACATGAACGATCACCGTCCCACCGGCCGCGGCGCTATGATCGTTCATATACGATCACCGTACGCTAAGGGTTAATGAAACTAATGAGTAATTTTCCATTATCATCAACCGTACTTCTGAGTTGTTCAGATCTTGCAAGGTACATTTTCAGAGTTTCACACACATAAGCTACTGTCCTTTGTGTACACTTTGAAGGTCACAGCTTGCATATTGAATTTTGGCCTTGACTGTTTTAAGTTTCCATCTAATTTAACAGTAATAGAGTCCTTCGTAATGATTATGTCCTTCCACAGTATCAAATGTAATGTTTGGATCCTGGCAGCTTGTGTGAGAGCCATTAGCATCACAAGCTTGTGAGTGAGGTCCTTGAGAGAAAGCGAGTATGGTGGATCCATGTTCTGCAGCTGCTGTAGGACTAGTCAGACTTCCCAAATCCCTGCATACCTGGGAGTTGATGGCCTCAAATTGAAGATGCCCCTTGAGAATCTGTTGACTAGGGCATGGTTTCCTGTTCTGCATCCATCCACAACAATCCCCAGCAAGGACAGAGCTCCCCTTGCAGTGTTAACAGATTCATAGCCTGTGGAAAGTGTCAGACAGGAAATTTACAATATCGGTCACAGTGGGAATAATGGGATCGATGTGCCGCCTATTGCAGAACTGTAGCCACCGGGTGACATGTGGCTGGTACTGCTTTGCAGTTGCAGGTCTCCAGGAGGCCATGATGATGTCCGTACCTGCCGTTGAAATGCCTCTGCTTCACAACTGTTGCCGGATAAGAGACATGCTATCAGTCTTGTGTGTTTCATGATGGGGTGTTCCTCTACTGTTGACGGCTGGCACAGGACATTCCGTGATCTTAGTATCAGGCGCGGCTCCTTGACCAGCATTGAGAGGAGAGTCCCCATCCATTGTTGAGATGGCCACAGCGGCACGATCAACCACCCCCTTTGCCATCTCCACCCGAATTTTCTGAAGGCATCTGGTAATCAGAGCAAAAAGGGAAAAAACATACATCAGTGCAAACTGTGACCAGCATATATAAAAAGCATCAAAGTGTTCAGCCTCTGGGTCCAGTTTCCATGAACAAAAACGAGGTAGCTGTTTGTTTAGTTTGGACGCGAACAGATCTATGCTGGGGACTCCAAATATCTCACAGAGCTCATTGAAAATATTCTCATCTAGCTTCCATTCATGCCTGTCGTTAAATTTCCGAGACGCGTCATCCGCCAGGAGGTTAACATTACCAGATATGTGAGAGCATGTAAGCCAGACATTTCACAACAGTCCCAGAGTTCGAGGCAGATGTCATTACACATCGCAGATCGTGTACCACCCATTTTATTAACATAATGGATTGCTGTCGTGTTATCACAAAAAACTCTGACGTGTTTCCCTCTGATGTGATGCGCAAATGCTTGAAGCGTCAGAAGGATGACTTTGAGTTCTTTTGCATTGATGTGTAAGTTCGATTCTGTTAAGGATTGTTGACCTGATGATGAGCGAGGGAACCACCCCAGCCTAAGTTCGATGCATCCGAATAGAGATCAATTTCCGTACCATTCAGAAAAATCTTCCAGTTTTGCACTGAGATGTGATTTAGCCATCATATCAGGTCAGATTTCATCTCTGTGACACCCATCCATTTGTCAAAATTACCATTCTCTTTCTTTATCGCCGAAATCTTGGCAGTTTCCAATTTCCAGTAATGCAGTTTGCCCATTTCCACTGCTGGAATGGCTGCAACCAATAACCCGATGACTTTGGCCACAACCCTGATTTTTGCTGTCAGAAGTTAGTAGTTGATTGGAACTGTGGACTATCTTTAGTTGCCTCTTCTCTGGTAATATGACAGTCATCGTTTCTGAATCAATGACGTTCCCCAAGTACTCCAAACGTTTTGTGGGAACTAGGACAGATTTTTCTTCATTAATATAGAAACCCACCTTCCTGAGGAAATTTACAGTGACTCTCATAACTCCCTTCAAGGGACTGGTGTAAAATGAGTGTGTCATCAATGAAACTGGTGATGGTATGACCCATCTCTCGCAGCTTAGCAAAAAGTGGTTTCATTAATTTGGTGAACAGGTGTGGACCTTCCGTAACCCCATTGGGTAGACAGGTGAACTGATAAATCCTCCCCTGCCACTTAAAACACAGGAATCTCTGCTGTTCATCAGCTATTTTGACAGAATAATAAGCATGGTGAAGATCAACAGAGGCCATGTAAAAGTCTTGTTAATAAGCCGAATCGCTTGCTCAAAGTTCTCCATTTTGAAGTGTTTGTAAGTTATGTGTTCATTAAGTTTCTCTAGATTAAGCATCATTCTGAAATCTCCATTCTTTTTCTTCCGCAAGAAAATGGGAGAAATAATTTGATCTTCTTGTCTTTGGGTTTCCTTTAGAGCCTTAATCTGTAATAGTTTTACAATTTCTTTACAATTTAATGTGCTTTTCCTCATTATTAAAAACATACTCAATTTCCTCAGTAAATAAGGGACAAATATCAGCAACATTAATGTCAAGATGGCAATGTGCAACAATATCCAAATTTGAGTGTCACTTATTATTTTCTGCCATTCATGCACAAAATATTGAAGTCTGCCAGCTTCAAATTCATGACTCACCTCTGTTAATGCCGGGGATTGCTGTGTCCCCAGCCTCGGGCGTTTTTTGTCTCCAAACCTTGTCGAAGGAAGGGCTGTCGGTGTTCACTCCTGTGCCCATGTGCCCGTTGTCCATAGGGATGAAACCTGGACATAAAATCTCTGTACTGGGGTCTGCCAGAAGAGCCTCAAAACTTTCCCACACCAAACTTCCATGTAGGCATCTGTTTCTTCATTGAGATCTTATTTCTCAGCTTTTCTGACTCCTCAGTGTGCCTGGCAGTTTTAGACACATCATCTCCAAACAAAAGTCTGGTCATCGGCACCTTGTCGGAACACAGGTGAGCATATTTCTGGTTTATCTCACACTTGATGATGAACTAGCACGTCAGGTTGTTATTATGGTTGGCATTACCTAGCAATGCCAAGGCACCATTCAGCATGCCTACCTCACGAACCACAGCTGGAAGTCCATCCTGTGTGATTTTGTTTTAGGCTTTGAGGGATTTAGTCATGATTGTGGCAGCCTTGATTATGTCCTTACCAACTGCTCTCATACGATGATCAGTTTTCTTGGCATCAGTTTTCAGTGCATCCAAAACTTGAGCATTACACTCCACTGGGGCCAGAGCGTGACAGTTCCCTGGTCTTTTGGTTGAGTCATCATCCAGAATCTCCTTGTATTCATCCTCCCGCAAGCTGTGGTCAAACATGTGGTTAACCATGTCAGCCACCTGCCTGTCAATGTCAGCAGGTACATCATCTGAAGGACCGTAAGTCCTAGCACACTGCAGGAGAAGACTACCAGTTATCCCACAGCCTGCATCAGACAATCCTCCGGACCATGGACATTGACCGAAAAATTGAAAGTCTGATTAATGGAGGTCCGTAAATACAAGGGCTGACTGTATATATATATATATATATATATATATATATATATATATATATATATATATATATATATATATATACCACCAAGTATCAAATGATCAAACAATGGATAAATAGGCCAAATAAAAATAGATATACGCTGGTAATGATAATGCAAAATATTGCTCAAGATAAGATGTAGTAAATATAGCCTCCTATTATTTTACAATTCTCTCTCTCTCTCTCTCTTTCTGTCTCTCTGTTCAAAATAAAGAAGTGAAACGAAAATACTCTCTTCTGCTTGGTTCACAATAAATAAAGTATCGAAATATTAGTTCCGTATAAGCCACAATAATATACACACCATACTATACAGCTGTGTGTGTGTGTGTGTGTGTGTGTGTGTGTGATGTGCAGTGCGGGCCAGCCATCCTTAACTCTTCACGTCTGACAACGTTACTAACATCTAGTGAAGGAGCACTTGTTCTCATATTATTGTTCACTTCATTCTTTTTATACAAAAACAACTTTTGTACTACTAAATTTTACATCAGCAAATCACTCCTGTGCTAGAGGGCGCTTTCCCATGAGATACGCTTAGCTGCTGTACGCCACCAGTTGCGGAACTGTTGTCAAGCAGACCAGACGTATCACCGCGACGTGGAGGTTCAACTGTTTAGGCAGCCTTCTTCCTGTAATCCATTTGGAGTGGCAAGGCTTTGCCTCAACCTGTAATCCATGTAGGAGCAGGTTGCAATGCCATCCATAATCCCTATAGGAGTGGGTGAGTGCCCTCCCTATATGGAGCACTCATGCCTCATGCTGGACCTATCTATCACTGTGTAGTATTGCTTCCCTCCCATACCACCATGTCTGATAAGAGTCCCAGCCATGCGGATGGTGGCGAGCCTACTCAGTCTGCCTCTCACACGACTGTGCACAGTCCCTCCATGCCTTCTACCTCACGAGACGAAGTTAATGCTCCCTCATGGGACATGGTGTCAGCTTTAGCCGAGCTGCAACATGATATGGATAAATTGAAGGAGGAGAGGACCTTGGGTCAGGCTGGAGGTGATGACGTCACAGCCGCCACCACACATAGCACCACCCGTGGCCCGAGTCAGCCGGGGCGAGACCCAGATTCACCCCAATGACAGGCGGAGTTTCCTGGTTTCCATTCGTCCTCAGCTGTGCATAATGTGTCTACTAGTGATGACAGTGACTCTCAGGATGGTGAGACCAGCACTGCACTGCTGGACTTCGTATAGCAATGCCGGAGGGGTAGCAAAAGAGATCGACCATATCCTTGTCAGTACTCATT
>CM035195.1:10694636-10774962 GCA_020233015.1 Callinectes sapidus | reverse complement strand
TACCATAAAAGTGTTTTCTCTTCTGAGAAATTGAGGGGTGTTGTTACGCAGCGCTGAAATGATCGTGTACTGGAAGCCTTGGGGAGGAGACTAGTATGGGAAATGTGTTATGTGAATATTCCTATGTATTGCAAAGCTGTTGATGAGGAATGTAAATATTATCAACAATCATAATGATAATGGTGATGATATAATTATATTAGTGATAATGACAAGTGATAACAAAAGTAATGATAATGAAAGGAATAATAACTGTAATGAATAAATATGTGAAGGAAATCGTGTGAGGATTGTGTTGAGTTGACGATAAATAGTGATGGCAATGATGGTCTGCTACATTATTACTGGAATGGAAGGACTCTTTGTCACTGTAGAGTAGATTCATACAAAACAAAAGCCGTTATTTTTTTTTTTTTTTTGCGTGTGTGCGTGTTATTCTTCTTGAAACTTCTTATCAAACATTCAAATCATAGTACCATTTATCAAGTTGTTTATAAGTAATGTATATGTAACAAAACAAAACAAAAAACATAAAGAATGAAATATTACCTACTTATTCACTTCTAAGAAAAGAGGTGGTGGATATTGGATACACTCACAGCAGATAAACAAAAGCCCTTCCTGGAATATATTACATTAACTTTTGATGCAATTATTTAGATAGAAAAAAAAAAGGAAGTTACCTCTCAGCGCTAACTCAACGAGGGGAACGTGACAAAGTGCAATATTTGCATCACCAGCATCGCTACAGTGATCTTGAGCGAGCACGAGGTCGATGATGGCGATATTAACCCACTTTCTTTGAACTTTCGGTATCTTTCTTTTCCGCCGGTGAGAGGAATGAGTGTCAGGAATCAAATATGGTCTGAGGGTGAGAGTGGTGAGTCCCGGAGTGTGAGGAAGGAGATGGTTTCTTGCCACGACCCGATCCAAGCAAACACGACCTGCTCCATATTGGGTTGAGGAGGAGGATGAGGAGGAAGATGACTAAGAGGAGGAGGAGGAGGAGGAGGAGAGGGAAAAGGAGGAAGAAGAGAAGCAGGGATGGTAGGGGTAAAGTTGGGGAAGAGAAAACGAGAGAGAGAGAGAGCCGTGATCAGGAGAGGTGGTGGGGCGGTGCGGAATGTGGGCGTGTGAAGCTGAGGAGATCTGGAGAGATTTTGGGATAGAGGGTGTCTGCATAGATGAGGAAAGGTTAGAGGAAAAAAAGTGACAAGGGATAATGAAAGGGGTCTGATAGAGAAGGGGGATGATGTCGATACCTGGGAGAGTGTGGGTAGGGGGGGGAGGAAAGAGAAGAGGGGGGGGAGGGTGGAGGAGAGACTAGCACGAGGAGGTGTGGAGGTGAAGGGATCTGAATAAATGTGGAGGAAGAGGACCCAGAGGTATGCTAAGATGGAGGAGATATCTGTAGAAAGGAGAAGTGAGAGGGTCTGGGGACGTGAACCGGAGGGAGAGCGAGAGGGGAGATAAGGTCCCCCTGACAGCCTCGGTCTGGGCAGCCCATTGCGGATAAAACCGAGGAGAGCAGAAGGCTTTGGTCCGGACAGAATCGAAGTCTTTATAGGAAATTGCCGAGTGTTGGCCGGATATTTCGCAGTGCGGTATCGGAAATTACGGAATAGTATTGTTGACTCGATGCATCTGATCGGACCAAAAAATATCCCGAATTTACAAAAGTTGAGTTTCTTCACATCGGATGTTTTTTTCTTCTCCTTTTCACCCTTTCCTTATACATTGTGTGTGTGTGTGTGTGTGTGTGTGTGTGTGTGTGTGTGTGTGTATGTGTGTGTGTGTGTGTGTGTGTGCGTGTGTGTGTGTGCTTCTGTGTTTATTTATTTGTTTGTTATCGTGTACCTGAAGTGCACTGTAAATGTTTTTATATGATTCACATTCCTCACACATCAAATTAGTCTAATAAATTGAAATGAAAAGTATGAATGAAAATCAAATTCAAAGAATAAAATACCATGTGTGATAAATTTTGGTTAACTTTATAATCTAGAGATTATAACTAAAAGAGTTTATTGCATTTTCCTTTGACCTACTTTTACTTGCTTACTCGAAAAAAATAAGAGCAAGAGCAAGGAAGTCTCTTTATCTAATTTATGCAGCCAAAAGAAGGCTCCTGAAAAGTCTTGGGGGAAAACATACTTTATAATTAAAGTGAAAATATAATTAGGAAGAAGTAACACACACACACACACACACACACACACACACACACACACACACACACACACACACACACACACACACACACACACACACACCACACAGAGAGAGAGAGAGAGAGAGAGAGAGAGAGAGAGAGAGAGAGAGAGAGAGGGCTTATCACTCGTTATTTGACACCTAAGACGGTAAACAGACCTGAGATATCTTCCTACAGTCTCTTGGCCGAAGATTCTCTATGTGTGTGTGTGTGTGTGTGTGTGTGTGTGTGTTTGTAAAATGGGAGATGGAGGGGTAAAGGAAAATGAGCCCAATTCCTTCCTTTGTTAGGCGGGGAAATCGTCTCTCCGATGTCTGTCATCGGTCTCAAAACAAAAATCACTATCGTCACTCTCATCAGTTATGTCAAAATCAGAATCATATGGAACATGTATTTCCGCATCCATGCTGCTTTCTTCAAGCGGAGGGGGGGAACTACCCGCCGGGTCCCGGGGGTTGCCAGATGTTGCCTCCATGAAGGAGAAAATCTAACTGAATAGTACGTGAAAACAGTCAAAGTGGCAACTCAGCAAGTGGGAAGTGTTGCCAGATGCTCAGGCTCCCCTTGTGAGTCGAGAGAACGGCGCGACAATACGAATGTGTGGCGGGAAAATTCTTGATTACATGAACGATCACCGTCCCACCGGCCGCGGCGCTATGATCGTTCATATACGATCACCGTACGCTAAGGGTTAATGAAACTAATGAGTAATTTTCCATTATCATCAACCGTACTTCTGAGTTGTTCAGATCTTGCAAGGTACATTTTCAGAGTTTCACACACATAAGCTACTGTCCTTTGTGTACACTTTGAAGGTCACAGCTTGCATATTGAATTTTGGCCTTGACTGTTTTAAGTTTCCATCTAATTTAACAGTAATAGAGTCCTTCGTAATGATTATGTCCTTCCACAGTATCAAATGTAATGTTTGGATCCTGGCAGCTTGTGTGAGAGCCATTAGCATCACAAGCTTGTGAGTGAGGTCCTTGAGAGAAAGCGAGTATGGTGGATCCATGTTCTGCAGCTGCTGTAGGACTAGTCAGACTTCCCAAATCCCTGCATACCTGGGAGTTGATGGCCTCAAATTGAAGATGCCCCTTGAGAATCTGTTGACTAGGGCATGGTTTCCTGTTCTGCATCCATCCACAACAATCCCCAGCAAGGACAGAGCTCCCCTTGCAGTGTTAACAGATTCATAGCCTGTGGAAAGTGTCAGACAGGAAATTTACAATATCGGTCACAGTGGGAATAATGGGATCGATGTGCCGCCTATTGCAGAACTGTAGCCACCGGGTGACATGTGGCTGGTACTGCTTTGCAGTTGCAGGTCTCCAGGAGGCCATGATGATGTCCGTACCTGCCGTTGAAATGCCTCTGCTTCACAACTGTTGCCGGATAAGAGACATGCTATCAGTCTTGTGTGTTTCATGATGGGGTGTTCCTCTACTGTTGACGGCTGGCACAGGACATTCCGTGATCTTAGTATCAGGCGCGGCTCCTTGACCAGCATTGAGAGGAGAGTCCCCATCCATTGTTGAGATGGCCACAGCGGCACGATCAACCACCCCCTTTGCCATCTCCACCCGAATTTTCTGAAGGCATCTGGTAATCAGAGCAAAAAGGGAAAAAACATACATCAGTGCAAACTGTGACCAGCATATATAAAAAGCATCAAAGTGTTCAGCCTCTGGGTCCAGTTTCCATGAACAAAAACGAGGTAGCTGTTTGTTTAGTTTGGACGCGAACAGATCTATGCTGGGGACTCCAAATATCTCACAGAGCTCATTGAAAATATTCTCATCTAGCTTCCATTCATGCCTGTCGTTAAATTTCCGAGACGCGTCATCCGCCAGGAGGTTAACATTACCAGATATGTGAGAGCATGTAAGCCAGACATTTCACAACAGTCCCAGAGTTCGAGGCAGATGTCATTACACATCGCAGATCGTGTACCACCCATTTTATTAACATAATGGATTGCTGTCGTGTTATCACAAAAAACTCTGACGTGTTTCCCTCTGATGTGATGCGCAAATGCTTGAAGCGTCAGAAGGATGACTTTGAGTTCTTTTGCATTGATGTGTAAGTTCGATTCTGTTAAGGATTGTTGACCTGATGATGAGCGAGGGAACCACCCCAGCCTAAGTTCGATGCATCCGAATAGAGATCAATTTCCGTACCATTCAGAAAAATCTTCCAGTTTTGCACTGAGATGTGATTTAGCCATCATATCAGGTCAGATTTCATCTCTGTGACACCCATCCATTTGTCAAAATTACCATTCTCTTTCTTTATCGCCGAAATCTTGGCAGTTTCCAATTTCCAGTAATGCAGTTTGCCCATTTCCACTGCTGGAATGGCTGCAACCAATAACCCGATGACTTTGGCCACAACCCTGATTTTTGCTGTCAGAAGTTAGTAGTTGATTGGAACTGTGGACTATCTTTAGTTGCCTCTTCTCTGGTAATATGACAGTCATCGTTTCTGAATCAATGACGTTCCCCAAGTACTCCAAACGTTTTGTGGGAACTAGGACAGATTTTTCTTCATTAATATAGAAACCCACCTTCCTGAGGAAATTTACAGTGACTCTCATAACTCCCTTCAAGGGACTGGTGTAAAATGAGTGTGTCATCAATGAAACTGGTGATGGTATGACCCATCTCTCGCAGCTTAGCAAAAAGTGGTTTCATTAATTTGGTGAACAGGTGTGGACCTTCCGTAACCCCATTGGGTAGACAGGTGAACTGATAAATCCTCCCCTGCCACTTAAAACACAGGAATCTCTGCTGTTCATCAGCTATTTTGACAGAATAATAAGCATGGTGAAGATCAACAGAGGCCATGTAAAAGTCTTGTTAATAAGCCGAATCGCTTGCTCAAAGTTCTCCATTTTGAAGTGTTTGTAAGTTATGTGTTCATTAAGTTTCTCTAGATTAAGCATCATTCTGAAATCTCCATTCTTTTTCTTCCGCAAGAAAATGGGAGAAATAATTTGATCTTCTTGTCTTTGGGTTTCCTTTAGAGCCTTAATCTGTAATAGTTTTACAATTTCTTTACAATTTAATGTGCTTTTCCTCATTATTAAAAACATACTCAATTTCCTCAGTAAATAAGGGACAAATATCAGCAACATTAATGTCAAGATGGCAATGTGCAACAATATCCAAATTTGAGTGTCACTTATTATTTTCTGCCATTCATGCACAAAATATTGAAGTCTGCCAGCTTCAAATTCATGACTCACCTCTGTTAATGCCGGGGATTGCTGTGTCCCCAGCCTCGGGCGTTTTTTGTCTCCAAACCTTGTCGAAGGAAGGGCTGTCGGTGTTCACTCCTGTGCCCATGTGCCCGTTGTCCATAGGGATGAAACCTGGACATAAAATCTCTGTACTGGGGTCTGCCAGAAGAGCCTCAAAACTTTCCCACACCAAACTTCCATGTAGGCATCTGTTTCTTCATTGAGATCTTATTTCTCAGCTTTTCTGACTCCTCAGTATGCCTGGCAGTTTTAGACACATCATCTCCAAACAAAAGTCTGGTCATCGGCACCTTGTCGGAACACAGGTGAGCATATTTCTGGTTTATCTCACACTTGATGATGAACTAGCACGTCAGGTTGTTATTATGGTTGGCATTACCTAGCAATGCCAAGGCACCATTCAGCATGCCTACCTCACGAACCACAGCTGGAAGTCCATCCTGTGTGATTTTGTTTTAGGCTTTGAGGGATTTAGTCATGATTGTGGCAGCCTTGATTATGTCCTTACCAACTGCTCTCATACGATGATCAGTTTTCTTGGCATCAGTTTTCAGTGCATCCAAAACTTGAGCATTACACTCCACTGGGGCCAGAGCGTGACAGTTCCCTGGTCTTTTGGTTGAGTCATCATCCAGAATCTCCTTGTATTCATCCTCCCGCAAGCTGTGGTCAAACATGTGGTTAACCATGTCAGCCACCTGCCTGTCAATGTCAGCAGGTACATCATCTGAAGGACCGTAAGTCCTAGCACACTGCAGGAGAAGACTACCAGTTATCCCACAGCCTGCATCAGACAATCCTCCGGACCATGGACATTGACCGAAAAATTGAAAGTCTGATTAATGGAGGTCCGTAAATACAAGGGCTGACTGTATATATATATATATATATATATATATATATATATATATATATATATATATATATATATATATATATATATACCACCAAGTATCAAATGATCAAACAATGGATAAATAGGCCAAATAAAAATAGATATACGCTGGTAATGATAATGCAAAATATTGCTCAAGATAAGATGTAGTAAATATAGCCTCCTATTATTTTACAATTCTCTCTCTCTCTCTCTCTTTCTGTCTCTCTGTTCAAAATAAAGAAGTGAAACGAAAATACTCTCTTCTGCTTGGTTCACAATAAATAAAGTATCGAAATATTAGTTCCGTATAAGCCACAATAATATACACACCATACTATACAGCTGTGTGTGTGTGTGTGTGTGTGTGTGTGTGTGATGTGCAGTGCGGGCCAGCCATCCTTAACTCTTCACGTCTGACAACGTTACTAACATCTAGTGAAGGAGCACTTGTTCTCATATTATTGTTCACTTCATTCTTTTTATACAAAAACAACTTTTGTACTACTAAATTTTACATCAGCAAATCACTCCTGTGCTAGAGGGCGCTTTCCCATGAGATACGCTTAGCTGCTGTACGCCACCAGTTGCGGAACTGTTGTCAAGCAGACCAGACGTATCACCGCGACGTGGAGGTTCAACTGTTTAGGCAGCCTTCTTCCTGTAATCCATTTGGAGTGGCAAGGCTTTGCCTCAACCTGTAATCCATGTAGGAGCAGGTTGCAATGCCATCCATAATCCCTATAGGAGTGGGTGAGTGCCCTCCCTATATGGAGCACTCATGCCTCATGCTGGACCTATCTATCACTGTGTAGTATTGCTTCCCTCCCATACCACCATGTCTGATAAGAGTCCCAGCCATGCGGATGGTGGCGAGCCTACTCAGTCTGCCTCTCACACGACTGTGCACAGTCCCTCCATGCCTTCTACCTCACGAGACGAAGTTAATGCTCCCCCATGGGACATGGTGTCAGCTTTAGCTGAGCTGCAACATGATATGGATAAATTGAAGGAGGAGAGGACCTTGGGTCAGGCTGGAGGTGATGACGTCACAGCCGCCACCACACAAAGCACCACCCGTGGCCCGAGTCAGCCGGGGCGAGACCCAGATTCACCCCAATGACAGGCGGAGTTTCCTGGTTTCCATTCGTCCTCAGCTGTGCATAATGTGTCTACTAGTGATGACAGTGACTCTCAGGATGGTGAGACCAGCACTGCACTGCTGGACTTCGTATAGCAATGCCGGAGGGGTAGCAAAAGAGATCGACCATATCCTTGTCAGTACTCATTGGAGGATCCACCAGAACTGCAGAGTTTTTCAGAGTGCGACCAACCACAGGCTTGTTGTTGCTTCACTCAAGCTTTGTGTCAATGTAACCACACTGTGTTTCATCTTGAGAAACTGAAGGACTTGACATGTGCACAAGAGTATGCAGTGACAGTCTCCAATCGGTTTGGAGCGCTCAACACCCTTGAGGACCTTGAAGAGCTATGGGATACCTTCAAACGTGAGACTCTTGAAGCTGCCAAGGAATGCACTGGGGAGCACCCGAGGTCACGGAGGGGCTTCACCTCGGTAGAGACACTGGAAAGTGTTGAGGAGAGTCGCACTGCCAGACTTGCTGGGGACCATGACCAGTACAGGGCTCTGTCACGTAGGACTAGAACTCTCCTGAGAAGAGACAAGGAGAGGTATGTCAGGGGTCGAGTGTCATTTAAATGCTAATGACCTCAGACCTGCCTATTGAGCTCTGAAGAAACTCCGCTCCAAGTCTACTTCTCAGATAAGTGCTATACAGACAGCAGATGGTTGCCTTGTATCGGACACAGATGGGCAGATGGCTCGTTGGGCTGAGTACTTTGAGCAGCTGTTCACGGTGGATCCTCCAAGCGGACAGCTCCGGACTGCAGGATTGCAGACGCTGGATGCTGATCCACCCACTGACGAAACTGCACCCTCCATTGGCGATGTCAAAGAGGTTGTGGCAAAGTTGAGGGGTGGAAAGGCAGCTGGCATCTGCAACATCAGTACAGAGCTGCTCAAAGCTGGAGGTGAAGTCATGATCCATGGATTGCATGCTGTCTTGACTGCTGTATGGCATTCAGATACCATTCCCCCTGACTGGAAGAAGGGGTTGGTCGTCCCTATCTGGAAGGGGAAAGGGGACCATCAAGACTGCAACAACTACCATGGAATAACACTGCTCAGCGTACCAGGCAGGGTGCTTGCCCATTTGCTGCTGACGCGGATCCACACTCACTTGCTGAAGCATCAGAGACCTGAACAGTCATGGTTCACGCCCGATAAGTCAACAACTGACCATATCCTAGCGCTTCGTGTACTGGTGGAGTGCCAACGTGGGTTTCGACAGGGAATGCTTGCAGCCTATGTTGATCTCAAGAAGGCATTTGACTCAGTGCATCAAGAGACACTCTGGGATCTTCTGCATCTCTGTGGGATTCCTGCAAGGATTATTGGTCTTGAAGTCCCGGAGTACAGGTTAATGGCCTGTTCTCTGGGACTGTAAGTGCTGTGAAGTGTGGAGGAGGTGTGTCCAGCTTCTTCCCTGTGAATACAGTTGTGAGGCAGGCCTGTGTGCTTGCTCCATCACTTTTCAACACATGCATGGATTGGGTACAAGGCAGAGTCATGGAACAAAGTCATTGTGGAGCATCTGTTGGCAACACCGAGATTACAGATCTTGTTTTTGTTGATGATGCAGCAATCTTCGCTGAGTCACTGGAGGTTCTGGTAATGGCTCTAGAGCAGTGTTTCTCAATCTTTTTCGGCCCCATACCCCTCTGCAATTTCCAAAAATTCCCATGTACCCCCTTCGATTTGAAGTTCTCCAGACAAAATCTCCAGCGTTAGGCAACCATGTATACACAAGATTTTCGGCAACATCAGTTTTTTATTAAAAACAAACAAACAAAAAAAGATGACACCGCTTCATGATGACTTATCACAACTGATTAATGAGAGACTTGAGTTTGCTTCTTGGCTGCCAATTCCTTGATTCTTGGCTTTGTTTTGGAAAGGGCCAGGCGCATTGAATCAGGAAACATAGCATCCAATCGATTCCTCTGTTTGTTCTTGAGTAGAACCATCACGGAAAACGCATGCTCACAGCTATAAGTCGTCACAAAAGGGACAAGAATCTGAAATGCCTTCTTCGAGAGGTTTGGTTAGGTTAGGCCCGTGAGCCCAATGACGTACCCCCGGCGAAAGCTTCACGTACCCCCTGGGGGTACGCCGTACCCCCTTTGAGAAACACTGCTCTAGAGGCACTGCACGAGGAGGTGAAGCCCTTGGGACTTAAGGTTTCCTGGGCCAAGACCAAGGTCCAGGTGTTTGGAGGCGTACTGGATGAAACAGTACAGTCTGTCCATGCGTGTGGCGAGGACATTGAGATCCTGAAAAACTTTGCATACCTTGGTAGTGTAGTGCATAACGAGGGTCGAGCCAAGAAGTCACACGGTGGATTGGCCTGGCCCACGGCATTATGGACTCGCTCAATACGAGTATTTGGCGTTGTCGATACCTGTGCAGATGGACAAAGATTCGGATCTTCAAGTCACTGGTGATCCCATGAGACATGGACACTGAACACCGACCTCAAGAGGCGAATTGATGTCTTTGATACTAGATGCCTTCGCAGGATCATGGGATACCACTGGTATGACTTTGTGTCAAATCAGCGATTGTTCCGTGAGACCAGTTCGAGGCCTATTACTAGCATAGTCCGTCAGCGCCAACTGCGGCTATATGGGCATGTGGCGCGATACCCGGAAGCCGATCCTGCTTATTGGGTTGTTTCCGTAAGGGACAACCCGACTTGGAGGAGACCAAGGGGACGCCCACAGAACTCTTGGCTGTGGCAAGTCGATGCCTCCTGCTGGGAGTCACTCAGTATGGGAAGGGAGCCTGCATGGAGACTCGAGAGTCGTGACTGCCATGAGTGGTGCCGTAGGGTAGGCGAGGCAACGCACCCCCCGGCGTATGCCCCCCATGATTGATGATTGACTATACCCAGACTGATGGAGTTACAAATGTGCTTCATGTCTTCAAATGCTGTGTGGCCGAGAACAGCTTCCTCTCCATCCTTGTCTGTTAGCGATGATGAAGGTAGTGGCATAAGTCATCCAGATATGTTGTGGTGGCCGTGATTGAGCCGGTTGGTTTTTCGGTTGGCCATTGTGGTACTTCCAATTGGCCTGTGGCTGGCAAGATTGCAACAGGGTCCTGCATAGCACTCCTATGACAACCTTTCTGTATGTATTTCATGCTGTGGTTAATGTATTGACACTTTGAGGTGAGCTGGGAATACACATGGGTTCTAGTGTCATCATGGAGAGGGAGCGTTTACACTTGCTCACCTCAGTTGACTCCGCCGCCTCCAGGATTCAGTCATTCCCTCTGGAGGGCCACTCACATCTGCTGGAGGGCCAGCTTACCTCTACACATGGCTATAGCTACATTCTATGCTTTCTAAGATTATTTCTCCCCAAGTGACTACATGCCTCATAACTTGGCATCCCTTCCAGCTAGTTCGTTGTCTCAGGCAGAGTGTCTGGCTAGTTCTAGACCAACCTCCCCAAAATCTGTGGTGCCCAATAGAGTGCAAAAGGCACTCCCAGCTCAGAAGCTACTGGGGAGTAGCCTTGGACACGAACCATCGAGGGTTCAGTTGGGTAAGGGTAACGCCTGTGGACACCCCGTCATTCCCAAAATGGTCCTGAGCCAAGGTGGGGAGATATATGCAACTGGTTCGCCACCACTCTCCCTGGCTAGCGACCCATATGTGGCTGTAGCGAGGGTGTTTGACCCGCTTGCCCATCCTGAACCCTTGGGTGCAGGTCGGACAGCTTATGACGATAAGGAGTGTCAAGTGACTCCAGTCACTCTGTCCACGAGAGTTGGGGTGCACGATGCTATGCTGCACCACCCCTCTCCTTCATCCACGGCATCACAGGGGTTGGACAATATGGTGCCCCCCTTGGCTGCTCATCATCTCCACCACCACCCAGCACCTCACGCTACTGCTACACAACCTGGTTCGGCCTGGTAAGTGTACCACGTTTGTGGATGCCCTGTCCTTCCCGGAATGGTCCCAAGCTAAGGTGGGGGAGACAGGCAGTCGTCTCCACAGCGTTCCCTGGCTTGGGACCCAGATGTGGTTGTAGCAAGCGCCTTCAGTCACTCTATTCATGGGAGTTGGGGAGTGTGATGCTGTGCCCTTCATCCATGGCACCCGATGGGTTGGACGCAATGGTTCCCCCTCGGCTGGGCATGGTCACCACCACTACCCTACACTACTCTATAGCTTCAAAGTGCCAGGGTTCGCTCTCTCGTGGGCTGGAGTCGGTTCATCACCAACACATGGCCTTTAACCACCTTTGCATTTCGTATCTAGTCCACTGCCCAACAGCACCGGGTAAGTGTCCCATGTTTGTGGACACCCTTTCATCCTGAGACATTCACAAACCAAGGTGAGAGAAGACAGACAGTTGGTTCATTCACCACTCTCCCCAGCTCGGGACTCAGGTGGTTATAGCAAGGGTGTTAAACCCGCTCGCTATTCTGGATCCTTGGGTGAGGGTCGGAATAGTTGTGAAGTCACAGAGCATTAAGCACCTTCAATCCCTCTGTTCACGGGAGGGTGGGCGTGTGATGCTAGAAAGCATCACCCCTTTCCCCCCATGTATGGTAAGAGGAAGGTATAATTTAGTGATATAGAAGTTGTATGGTAAAAGGAAGGTATGATTTAGTAGTATAGAAGTTGTTTTTGTATAAAAAAAATAACAAAGCGAACAAGATTATGGGAACAAGTACTCCTTCACTAGACGGTAACGTTGTCAGACGTGAAGAACTGAAAGTGGCTGGCCCGCACCGCGCATCACACACACACACACACACAGCTGTATAGCATGGTATGTATATTATTGTGGCTTACATTACATAGAACTAATATTTCGGTACTTTATTCATTGTGAACCAAGCAGAAGAGAATATTTTCGTTTCACTTATTTATTTAGAACAGAGAGAGAGAGAGAGAGAGAGAGAAAATTGTAAAATAATAGGAGGCCATGTTTACTATGTCTTATCTAGAGCAATATTTCGCATTACCATTACCAGCGTATATCTATTTTTATTTGGCCCATTATCCCTTGTTTGATCATTTGGTATTTGGTGGTATATATATATATATATCATCTATCTCTAAAGCTGAATTCTTCGTTCAAACCTTTGCTAATAACTCTACCTTGGACGATTCTGGGCTTGTTCCTCCTTCTCCTCCCCCCTCTGACTACTTCATGCTACTTACTAAAATCCTTCGAAATGATGTTTTCCATGCCCTCGCTGGCCTAAACCCTCGCAAGGCTTATGGCCCTGATGGGGTCCCTCCTATTGTTCTCCAAAACTGTGCCTCCATGCTTGCACCTTGCCTAGTCAAACTCTTTCAACTCTGTCTATCTACATCTACCTTTCCTTCCTGCTGGAAGTTTGCCTACATTCAGCCTGTTCTTAAAAAGGGTAACTGTTCTAATCCTTCAAACTACCATCCTATTCCTTTAATCTCCTGCTTATCTAAAGTTTTTTAATCTATTCTCAACAAGAAGATTCTTAAACATCTATCACTTCACAATCTTTTATCTGACCGCCAGTATGGTTTCCGTCAAGGCCGCTCTACTGGTGATCTTCTGGCTTTCCTTACTGAGTTTTGGTCATCCTCTTTTAGAGACTTTGGCGAAACTTTTGCTGTAGCCCTAGACATATCAAAAGCTTTTGATAGAGTTTGGCACAAAGCTTTAATTTCCAAACTACCCTCCTATGGCTTCTATTCTTCTCTCTGCAACTTCATCTCAAATTTCCTTTCTGATCATTCTATTGCTGCTGTGGTGGACGGTCACTGTTCTTCCCCTAAATCTATCAACAGTGGTGTTCCTCAAGGGTCTGTCCTATCACCCACTCTCTTCCTATTATTCATCAATGATCTTCTAAACCAAAATTCTTGCCCTATCCACTCCTATGCTGATGATACCACCTTGCACTTTTCCACGTCTTTCCATAGACGACCAACCCTTCAGGAAGTACACAGCTCACGCAGGGCAGCCTCAGAACACCTAACTTCTGATCTCTCTAAAATTTCTGATTGGGGCAAAGCAAACTTAGCGTTGTTCAATTCCTCAAAAATTCAGTTCCTCCACCTATCAACTCGATACAATCTTCCAAATAACTGTCCCCTCTTAACAGGAAGCAATTTTTACCATTGAAATTCATGTAAAATCATTTAATCCGTTCCAGTTGATTTTAGGTAAAAAAAATAATAATAATAAAATTGGTCCCTTAACATCGCCGCAGTACTTAAGAACACAATACCCATTGTTAAGAAGTAATGGGAAAAAACAAAGTTGGTCCTGACCCACCAGAGTGGCAACATGATTTAACAAATTGGCACCTTGTTTTCCCCTCATCTCATCATAATTCATAGATATCCTTCCATTTTGAGAGTACAAAGTAAACACAGACATGAAATGCATAAAAAAATAAATAAATACAATAAATAAAAAAAAGGCATAACAAAAAACTTATTTACGTATTTCGGTGTGAAACTTCCGAGTCCCAATGAAGACTAGACAAACCTCCACCCGGGTCCCCGCTTCCCTCCCATGCACTGAATATAGGAACAGATCGCGTAGTATTCCTCCCTCCGTCCTTATCCTCTCCCATTCTATACGCAAACAGACCGAGTAGGCTGCCTCCCCTCTCCCCACTCTCTCCCTCCTCCAGCCGCTCACCATCCTCTCTCCCTCCTCTCCCCCCCTCTCTCTCTCTCTTTCTTATCAAGTAGAATATATTCTCACAACATCATTTGCAACAGGAATTATTTCAAGAAAAGTATAAATTATTGTACAAAACTGCAAATTATTGTATTATCGTAGTTTGCGCAAATGACAATGATATTTAACAATTCATTCTTCATTGGTTGTTTAAAGTGTTAAATACATCTTCATTAGTAAATAAGTTTGCCAGTGATCAGAGAAGAAGCTGCATTGAATGGGGTGGTAGGTAGGAGGTAATCAGGGTTGGGGGCCGGAGGAACCAAGGCAACTAGGGGCCAGAGTGACTTGAAAGCCGTTCACGAGAGAGAGGTGTTCACGGCGAAGTACAAGTGACTTGAAAGCCATTCATGAGAAAGAGGTGTTCACGGCGAAGTACAAGCGAGACCGGCCGACTGGCGGGAAGTCACATCGGCCGCCACATTTTTTAAAACATTTTTTGTTCGAATAGGGAAGCTGCGTTCGGATTGGAGGTCAAAATTTGTTCGCTAAATGTGTTCGGATTGGGAAGTGTTCGAGTCAAAGGGTATTCGAATCAAGAGGTACCACTGTAGCTACAGTATTTTATGCTACAGAATTGTGAATTGAAATATTTGTGACACATCTCTATAGTGTAGATATCATTTAAGGAAAATCTATTTTTTCCTGATATTGCCACACCACGGGAGCCCCTCTTAATCCCATAGCCACCTGCATCTTCTGCCGCGAGAGCTACCTACCGGTCAAAGTTGTCACTCTCCGGACGCATTGCTGCATCAGACAATCGTCCGAACCCCAGACATTGACCGAATAATTGAAGTCTGAAGAAACGAGGGCTGACTGTATATATATAAAATTTTTTTTCACTGCTTTACACTTCTTTTCTTCACATCTACCCTCAATGTCACCAGATAGATGTCGTTTTTTGGAAAATATATTAAAAAATGACTGCTTTTCTCTACTTTTTAAGATGTTTCTAAAATGTGTAAGGAAAATGTAATTAAACTGAGCAGTAATACGACCAGTGTGGACTTTTTCACAGTTTCTTTTCAATGAAATCAGTTACTTTCTCACAATATCTCAAGATTTCCTTGATTTTAGCTAAAATTATAATCTAACGCCACTGCTGCGAACTTGTGGTGGCTTGGCACAATTAAATGCTCGCTGCTTGTGTGGTGAATATTTACTTGTATTCTGGGCAACAATTAGGCTTGTTTCCCAGCTCATATCTGGAAAAATATGTATCCTGAAACACTCATATGTAGAGGTAGAACTGTATATATATATATATACCCAGTGGTACCTCTTGATTCAAATACCTTTTGACTCGAACACTTCCCAATCCAATCACATTTGGCGAACAAATTTTTACCTCCAATCCACACACAGCCTCTCACTTTGAACACAAACACACATGGCAGCCAACACTGCCTTCCTGCCAGTTAGCCGGTCTCAATTGCACTTCGTCATGACCACCTCTCTTTATTGCGACTCGTGAACGGCTTTCAAGTCACTCCGGCCCCTAGTTGCCTTGATTACTTCAGCCCACAACCCTGGTCACTTCCTACCTACCACTCCAGTCAATGCAGCCTTCTACTCTGGTTACTGGCAAATTTATTTACTAATAAAGATATATTTAACACTTTAAGCAACCAATGAAGAATGAATCGTTAAATATCAATGACATTTGCGCAAACTATGATAATACAATAATTTGCAGTTTTGTACATTAATTATACTTTTCTTGAAATAACTCCTGTTGGAAATGATGCTGCAAGAATATATTCTACTTGATAGAGAGAGAGAGAGAGCGAGGATGGTGAGTGGCTGGAGGAGGGAGGAAGGAAGGGGGTACAGCCTACTTGGTCTCTCTGTGTATCGAATGGGGGTGTATAGGGACAGAGTGAGGGGAGGGGGGGGAATGCTACGCAATCTGTTCCCGTATTTATCTGTTCCCGTATTTAGTGCTTGAGAGGGAGGCAGGGACCCGGGAGAGGCCTGTTTAGTCTTCATCAAGACTCAGGAGTTTCATACCGAAGTAAATAAGTCTTTTGTTATGCCTGTATTTTTATGCATTTCATATCTGTGTTTACTTTATACTCTCAAAATGTGAACGATATTCATGAATTATGATAAAATGAGGGCAAAACAAGTTGCCAATATGTTGAATCATGTTGCCACTCTGGTGGGCCAGGACCAGTTTTAATTTTTCCCATTACTTCTTAATAATGGCTATTGTGTTTTTATGCATTGCAGCGATGTTAAGGGACCAATTTCTTGAAATAGCTGGGGGTTGAGTGTAGTATTCTTTATTTAAAATAAACTGGAATGAATTAAATGTTTTTACATAAATATCATTGGTAAAAATTGCTTCCTAATTGAAATTTTTGCAATTCAAACAGCCTAAAAGAACAAATTAAGTTCGAATCAAGAGGTACCACTGTATATATATATATATATATATATATATCTATATATATATATAGATATATTACATCTATAATATATATATATATAAATATATATATTATATATATATATATATATATATATGATTTATGTCGTTTTTGTTTTGCACCCCCTCTTGAGAAACACATCCCCTGTGTAAATCAAGAGGTATCAGTACACAGTTAATTGTCTTAACAGGCAGCTCCTCTCTAGCGATGTATGTGTTTACTGGTGGTGTCATTGTTTAAGCGCCAACCACACTCGCAATTATTAACACTATCAAGGAGTGTTTTCTGTCTAGTGTGGCAGGTCAAGTGAGTTGTGTCATTCAAGTCTCATTTTCCCATTCCTATGCAACATTTAGGATGGGGTGGACATTTTTATACATAAAACAGGCCTTATTTTTATTTTAATGGTGATATGGAACAAAAGTTAGAATTCGGTTATGAACCAATTTATATAGAAACATAAAGATAGACAAAAACAGGAGTAAAGGAAATGAAGCAGGGTTGGAGAATAAGGCAAGCCCATGAGTGAAGTTGCAACAGTGGGGGAATCTGGTGACACCTTCAACCCACACCTGAAACAGCTGACTTCAACCACACCATGATAGTAATCAGTTGCCAATTAGAATAATAAAAACCATGGCCATGTTCCTGTCATTTTGGATTTGAGCAACACCTGAAGTTGTGCAGAACAAAGACAGTAAATTTTGCCATGGTAACAATGTACTCAAGTGAGGGAGTGAACCACCATGCAAGCCCCTCATATACGAGTGGATCAGCAGTGATGGAATCCCTTACCATTAGCCAACCATTTGGGACTCCCTCTGCCATTAAATGAGTCGTCTTATACACTGGTAATTAGCCGCATCGCAGCTAGGGTCTTAGATATCTATTAGCCCCAATTATATGATAAAACTGAAAATAACACTGTCATCTATATATGAAGCTAATTAGTGAAATAAAAACAGAATAGCACCATTGGCGGACATAGGAAACACTGAAGTATGTCCCATTAGGAAGACTCTGGTAAGAGTGAAAACAAAACTCTCTCAGATCTACTGAGAGACCAATATGACAAATTTTACATGTGCCATGGCAGGCTGTACCTCTGATTCAAGAAAAAGGAAGAGAAAGACAGACCAAGTAACTGAAAAGCTGAAAAATAGTGGCGGTGAAGAATTCATTTTTGTTTTGGAGGTGGTATAAGGTAGTTGTATATGCTTTGTGTTTTGGTTTGCTCGTTTCTGCCAGCTGAGGATTGTTGTCATGCTGGAAATGTTAAGTCTCCTATACAACATTATATTTCCTATACATGCAATTGCCTATTGTTTAAAAGATTCAGATGAAATTATATATTAGTATATGTCCATTGAAGTCAGTTGAAAATGACAAATTACCTGCCTTGAAAGAATTATACGCAGTTTTATGAATATCATCTGAAATTATGAATCGAGACTTAAACAATGTCATACACCATCAGTTACAATTAAATTAATTGACTTAAGTTTCCGATGCATTAATGTGCAATGATACACCTATGTTAGCTTGTAAAACTTGCCCCCAAATCTGGTGCTATCTGATATCAAAATCCTCACTGCGATGGGGCTAATTCCTCAAATCCTAAATTTTTCCCTAAAAAATTGGGGGTCGTCTTATACTCTTGGTCGCCTTATAGTCCGGCATATATGCTAACTACCTAAGCCCAGTGGAGAGAAGTGATCATGTCTTGATAGAAATGGAGTTGCAAAAATGGGTAATACACTAAAAATAGAGGACGATTATAAAAATGGAAGCTTAAATTATGTAAGGGCCAACTTTGAAGACTTAAGGAAATATCTCAGAAGTATAGGTTGGAGAGGGATCATGAGTGGTATAATGAAGGTGTGGAAAGGTACATGCCAAAATACAAAATAAGGAGTAGCAAACACATAGGGTAGAATGCCAGATGTGCAGAAGCAAAGACGGCAAAGAACAGCTTGGAAGGAATTGAAGAAACAGAAAAATTAAAATAACAGAGAGAAATACAAGGAAGTAAGAAATGAGTATGTTAGAATAAGGAAAGAGGAGGAAATAACTCTTGAAAAGGATTCAGTAGAAAACTGTGAAAATGAACTCAAGCTCTTCTTTGAATATATTAATAGAAAGATGGAGTGTATGTGTGTGTGTGTAACTTTTGTTGTTTGGGTGGCACAAAGGAACTCACTTGAGATATCTTTTAGCCTCTCAATGAAATATCGTGTGTAAGCGAAAAAAAAATGTAAATAAAAAATTCGTTAGGATTTTGGACCTCCAGTAAATAAAAAAAAACACGTAAAATAAAGAGGAACATGTATATTGTTCAATTTATGTTTTTGTTTTACACAACCTCATCAAGAATACAGTGGTACTTCTTGATTCGAAATAAATTCATTCCTTTTGGTTGTTTGAATTGCAAAAATTCGAATTAGGAAGCAATTTTTACCATTAAAATTAATGTAAAAACATTTAATTCGTTCCAGTTTATTTTAAATAAAAAAAAATTTTAGTCATACAGAATTGGATGGAAATATTTTTCATCACATAATACATGCCTAGCACACCTACTAGTAAGATATTTTGGCAATATTCACATTGGTTTGGCCACAGAACTGTGTAGTTGTAGAGTGTATGGAGTGATTTGGCAGCTGCATGGTCCACCCTGTGGAGGAGGAGGGAGGGGGGAGGGTTTGTGGCTTCCTCCAGACATGTTTATGCCCTGTTGAGTTATTATTACTTATATTTACATCACTTAGAGTACTTGGGTTAGCTCAACACAGACTGTACACGCACAGTTACACATAATACATACAGTTGTCTGCCACCACATGTGTTTGTGTTCAAATTGAGAGGCCGTGTTCGGATTGGAGGTCAAAATTTGTTCGCCAAATGTGTTCGGATTGGGAAGTGTTCGAGTCAAAGGCTGTTCAAATCAAGAGGTACCACCGTACAACATTTGCGTAAATTGAAAGTTACCTTTATTACATTAACGTCTATTATGATGCCCAGTTGGTTTAATTTTTTTTCTAAATTTTCTTCACATTTAAATCCTTACATGTGCAAAAGGCTATGGATAAGTAGGTCACGTATGGTGAGACAGTACATCTTCATATGAGGATAAATGCTTAAGGCTCTTGGTAAAGTGCATAGAGTAACCTTAGGAATTATAAAGCCAAACATTACATGACTCTTGTGGCACAGAAGGGAGAGGTCCATCTACTGTCAGATTGTCAGTATGCTGTACCTTTTCCTAAAGGTATATTTCTAGGATGGTAGCTGTCATATTTTCTGTTCTAAGATTTTCAAGATAAAGATCTAAAATTCCATTTATTTAATGAAAACTGGCAGGTAGTAGTTTAACCTAAGTTTTTATATTTAACTGGTAAATGAAGGTTTAGCTGCTAAAATTAAGGTTCTAGAAGTTATTAAGACTTATGTTTCAGTTTGTTCATCCCACTATTGAATACAATATATTTTTAGATTTTTTATGAAGCCTTCCTTGGATCATGTATCTAATGAACATTACCAATTTTTATTGATGTACGTGTCACATCACATCACTTTGTATGTGTCATGGCCCATAGAAATTTTTGTTATTATTATTATTTTGCTGTAATCATCAAAATTTATCTCTATCTTTAGCAATAGCATGAGACTTCATTGCCATAATGGAATTGAGGCAGGAGTGAAGTAGTTTATTTATTTATTTATTTTTTTATAGATAGAACATACATGTTTTTGTAAGCACTTTAATTATTTTCAATGTTTATATCTTGGTGCTGTTTTAGAAATATCACCAAAATACTTGATTACTTGAATGTCTATCACCAAATGCCTGAGTGACAGTTAATTTATCCATTGTGTTAGCTTGTCTTGCCTC
Organism: Callinectes sapidus; assembly: GCA_020233015.1. NCBI lineage: Eukaryota > Metazoa > Arthropoda > Malacostraca > Decapoda > Portunidae > Callinectes > Callinectes sapidus. The sequence goes on along the minus strand of CM035195.1, from coordinate 10,754,445 downwards.
AACGACCAACAAACTTTAGTTTATGATCTCTTTTCTTGAACAAGTGTCTTCTCAATTGAGTAGATTGTCATATATCAAGTGAAGAAATTTCAAAAGATAAGGTTTTCCTTCTAATTCATTGGTTTCTCAGATAATTTTTGCCTCATAAGCTAGGTTTTATGATACATCATGCCATCCACATTGTGCTACACACACACGTATTCTCTTTCAGCAAAGGCCAAAACCACATCTTTGCCAAAGATCAACAGTAAGAATGAAAATTCTACTAGTAAGGTAAGTTTGTGTAAAATTATTTTGAAATAGAGTTTTGAATGTGCAGGTGGGAATGATTTGTAGTGAATACAATTTATATAAATTACTCAATTTCTTAGTGTCATTAGCAAGAAAAGTGATTCCCTGTCAATTAATAGTCTGACTCCTGCTTTAGTCTAGATGTAATTACAAAAGGCAGTTTCAATTTCTTGTAACCAATAATTTACTTAGTGGCTACAGGTGACATTGCTCTAATTGGTATTGTTAGTGAACTTCCCTCACATATTTTATGCTTATCTCAAGTTCATTATATTATTTGATTTACATGAAGTTAATTCTCAGTATTATATGAGCTAAGCATAAAAGGAAGGCATATTTTATCATGAACATTGGTATATGGCTGGTAGCACAACTTATTTTGAGCCTCAGCTTACTAAGCATGACAGCTGTTCGTTCCTTTCTCTTAAAAAGTTTTGCTGCAGGGTCAAGCCTTTCAGCTTTGTCCCCTTCCTCACTGTAGACTCTAGAGCCTCCCCATCCACCTTACTCTGAAGCCATGATGCTAAGAAGAGCTGTTGCTTCTGGTTCCTGTTAAAGGTCAAGAGGTTCAGCCTTTTCAAGATTATCTCCATGATGTCATGTTTATGTTCTCTTTTATTTATTTATTTTTTTTATTAGATTTTCCATCATATTTTTCTCAACTGTTATTCAATTTTCTTGTTACTTTTCTGTATCTTCCTCCAAAAATCTTTCTGTTTTGTTATTTCAATATTACTTTTGTCAAAAAAGATCTCACCAACAATCCAATCTTCATTTTCTATTTATTCTTTAATTTATCCACATTTGTCATTTAGTCTTCATCACTTCTCGTATCCTTGTTATGGGTTGATATCCTCTCCTCTTAACCAAGCTGCTGGAGGTAAACAAAGCTTGTGTGCATGTGCTGGGATGCATGTGGCTCTAAGGTGAGTGATGAGGCACAGAGTGAGGACTTAAGTCTCACCCAGCAGCCATGCATATCATGCAGTATCTACATTTAAATTTTATATACCTATATCTGCTTGGTTAGCAAAAAGGGAATAGAATGAAAACCAGAATGATTAAAGTGATCTTTGACAGAAACAAGAGAGATTAATAAACTGCAAAAAGAAAATGAACAGAACTGCAGCTGTGAGGTATTGGTACAAGTATTAAAATTTTTCTCTTTCAACGAGAACCAGAACTAGCAGCCCTAATTAGCATCATGTCATGACCTACACACTAATTATTACAATGTAGATTGTGCTGAGTTTGGTTTAGTTTGACTCAGTTTAGGAAGCATGGTGCCAATTTTGGTCTACAAGCTCTGAGCTCCCTCCATAGGGAAAAGGCTGGATGGGTGTCCAGAAGGCAACAGCAACAGTGAATACACACCCACACATGCACAGACATACTACTGCATGATAGTGGACATCAGGATCACTGCTACTCAAAATTGTTATAGTTTTTGTCATGAAGTGCTGTCGTTTCAAAAGATTAGTCGACAATAAAGTGTAATATCCACCAATATGAGCAGAGCGAATGAGGGAATGTTGCCTTTGTCCCTATTTACCCCTACTAATGAGACCTTCCTAACTGGCAAGAAGGGATTTCTCTGGTTTTGGGAATGCAAAAAAAAACTGAGGATAGTGTAATGAAGAAAAGAATTACACTTGGTCCTCAATTTAATAAACCCCGATTTAATGAATTTTTTATTTAATGGACCACAAAATTTCAATGGAAATTCTGTTCATTGCTCAGTAGATTTGTCCGATGTGATGCCAACTTTAGAAATGCAAAACCTTAAAATAACAATAGTCATAGAATCCTATTAAAATTAAATTGTGAAATATTATGTACACTACTACTTACAGGGTACAAACAATATATGTTTGCAATATTATGCATATTTTTTACTTTTGTTGTCAGCCTTGTTCATAAAAACATTGAATATATTTTCATTCCTTTTTTGTGGAATACTTGACTATGGACAGTTTTGAACCTCCAAATTTTTGGAAGACACAGATTTCTCCTTGGAATCCACACTAGAAGAGCAAATAAGGAGATTTCAGACTTTTTCAGTATCAACAAAAGGATGGTGGAAAAAGTCAGAAAGGGACTGGAAGATTCAGGATTTGACTGTGAGCCAACTTCAAAGAGGAAAATACATAATCAACAACCTAACTTTGTAAGAATGCCTGACTTCATTGCTGAAGTTCAGATGATCAACAATGAACCCAGCAAGTCAATGTATGCCATTTCAAGAGATAAAGGCATGGATGAAAAGCTCATCAGGCTGTTGATGTATGAGGACATCTGCTAAGTTTCATAAAAGATGAGAAAAGGACAATTTCTGTTGAAAGCAATGCAGAAACCGGTGTCTCCTGCGAATTCCTTTACACCACCCAAACAACAATAGTTACACAGTCACACATGCATACAAGATATATACAATGGTACCTCTTGATTCGAACACCCTTTGACTCGAACACTTCCCAACCCGAACACATTTGGCGAACAAATTTTGACTTCCAATCGAAAAGCAGCCTCTCAGTTTGAACACAAAAACACATGGTGGCCAATGCACCTTCCTGCCAGTCGGCTGATCTTGCTTGTACTTCTCCGCCATGAACACCTCTCTCTCGTGAGCGGCTTTCAAGTCACTCTGGCCCCTAGTTGCCTTGGTTACTCCAGCCCCCAACCCTGATCACTTCCTACCTACCTTCCTACCTACAGTCAATGCAGCTTCTACTCTGATCACTGGCAAACTTATTTACTAATGAAGATATATTTAACACTTTGAAGTACAACCAATGAAGAATGAATTGTTAAATATCATTGTCATTTGTGCAAACTATGACAATATAATAATTTGCAGTTTTGTACAATAATTTATACTTTTCTTGAAATAATTCCTGTTGGAAATGATGCTGTGAGAATATATTCTACCTGATAAGAAAGAGAGAGAGAGGGGGGGAGGAGAGAGAGAGGATGGTGAGTGGCTGGAGGAGGGAGTGAGGGGGGGGGCGGCCTACTCGGTCTGTTTGCGTATCGAATGGGAGAGGATAAGGATGGAGGGAGGGGCAAAGGGGGAATACTACGCAATCTGTTCCTGTATTTAGTGCATGGGAGGGAGGTGGGAACCCGGGGGGAGGCTTGTCTAGTCTTCATCGGGACTCGGGAGTTTCACACCAAAGTAAATAAGTCTTTTGTTATGTCCGTTTTTTTTTTTTTTTTATGCATTTCATGTCTGTGTTTATTTTATACTTTCAAAATGTGAACACTATCTATGAATTAAGATGAGGGCAAAACAAGGTGCCAATATGTTAAATCATGTTGCCATTCTGGTGGGCCAGGACCAATTTTATTTTTTCCCATTACAATGGCTATTGCATTTTAAGCTATTGCAACGATGTTAAGGGACCAACTTTTCACAATGGTTGGGGGTTGAGTGTAGTTTTTAGATTTAAAATAAATTGGAACTGATTGAATGTTTTTACATTAATTTCAATGGTAAAAATTGCTTCCCAATTTGAATTTTCACAATTCGAACAGCCAAAAAATATGAATTAAGTTCAAATCAAGAGGTACCACTGAATATATATATATATATATATATATATAGATTATATATCTATATATATATATATATATATATATTATATATATATATATATTTATATATATATATATATTCTATATAATATATAGATATATATATATATATATATATATATATATTTATACACGCCATACTATACCGCTGTGTGTGTGTGTGTGTGATGCATGGTGTGGGCCAGTCACTCTTGGCTCTCACATCTGACAGCGTTACCAACGTCTTGTAAAGGAGTACTTGTTCCCATAATCTTGTTTGCTTCATTCTTTTTATACAAAATCAACTTCTGTACTACTAAATTATACCTTCCTCTTACCATACATGAGACTCACACTCTAATATATGACAGGAGCGCAATGTCGACTATATAAAATAAAAACATAGTAGTTCCATTGTTTCCCTTTATAATCAATTAATCAATCATGGGGGGTATACGCCTGGGGGCGCGTTACCTCGCCTACCCTACGGCACCACTCATGGCGGTCACGCCTCGCGAGTCTCCATGCAGGCTCCCTTCCCATACTGAGTGACTCCCAGCAGGAGGCATCGGTTTGCCGCAGCCAAGAGTTTTGTGGGCGTCCCCTTGGCCTCCTCCAAATCAGGTTGTTCCTTACGGAAGCAACCTGATAAGCAGGATTGGCTTCCAGGTATCATGCCACATGCCCATATAGCCGCAGTTGGCGCTGACGGACTATGCTAGTAATAGGCCTCGAATTGATCTCACGAAACAATCGCTGATTTGACTCAAAGTCCCTTTATAAGTATGATATGAATAACCAAATTCATATTAGGAGGATAAAAATTACTAAATGAAAGGTTATTAAAATACAAAAAAATCATTTCAAAGAAATACGAATGAAAGAAACTTTATGGTGCCTATTAAAAAAGTGTGCTTCCAGAAGGCATACAGCAGTTTACCGCTAAGCCACCCAGAAGGCTTACAGCAGTTTCCAGGTTAATATTATACTGTACCCTATTGCAGGTATAACTATATTTTACTCTCTCATGTATACTGTATATGTATATTGTACCATATTGTAGCCTATGAGTATGTGTGCAAGACAATATAGGCTATTTACTGTACAGTACAGAACTGTATTGCACTGAATTTCCAATGTCCGGACTTCACTCTCCGGACATGGCCCAGTCTGTATTAGTCCGTAAAAATGAGGGCTGACTGTAATGTAAATATCAAGTGATAAAAAATGTACGTAGCTTATTTTACACGGTGGAGGTGTAAGATGGTGGTGGGGGAGGGACGAGTAAAATCAGCTAACGAAAATTAAACTTACATAATAAACATAATGAAATTATTAGAGACTTAAAAACAACTTAACACTAGGTTTCTTTTATCTCTGCTGTTTTCTAATTTTTTTGTATTTCATTTTTTTCATTTCTTTTTTATTCCTTTTTTTTTATCTTTTTCATTCACTGAGAACTAGCGGTGGCTTCATGTAACTAAATGCTCGCAGCTCATATGGTGAATATTTCCTCGTATCCTGGGCAACAATTAGGCTCATTTCCCAGCTCATATCTTGGAACTTTCGTATCCTGAAGCACTCGTATGTAGAAGTATGACTGTATATGCACATACATTTTCAATTTACATTGTTTTTGCTTTATGGGACCTCTTCAAGAATGCAACACTTGAATAAATCAAGAGGTACCCATACCAGGAAATACCTGTTGACCAATATTTCATTAACATAAGAAATAGTGTATACAAACTTTATCCATGAATTTGAAGAAAATGTTAATTTTGTGATTTAGGTGTGATGTAATAAGCTTATTTTAATCCTATAAAAATACAGACAGGTCAATACATATTCCATAGATTTTATTCTGCCCAATAGAGCCAAACAGAAGTCAATAATGGATGGTATTTCATTTATACCTACTCCTAAATCTATTTTGACTATATTCACTGCAATTTAAACTGGCATTTTTGTGTGATTGTGAGTTTGCCGGGGATTCCTTCACCATTGCCACTTACAGGATTTTTCCCTCTCTCCAAGTCCACTCCATCTCTCTACCCTCTAAGGAGGTGGAGCAGGGTTGAAGAAAGAGAAAGAGCCCATGATGTGGCAATGGTTGAGGAATCCACAGTAAGCTCAAGGTCACACTAAAGTCCCAGTTTAGATTAAAGCAACAGTACAGAGTCCCATTTTGATTAATACAAGATGTTAGATTAGTGATGAGTGTAAATTTTACCTTTTTTTCCCTTTACTTTTCAGTCCAACTACTTGACTGAGTTTTGGGGTGGATTAGGAAGAGAAACTGATGGGGCTAGTGAAAGTGAAAGCCATAGTCCTTCAGCTGTGACACCCACTATCACGACAGCCCCTATCTCCCTTGCTCAGCCATCTCTCCCAGGTCCTGTCCCACACCAGACAGATGTCAGCAGCCCAAAGGACCCTCTTGAAAACTCATGGGGGAATGTGACAGGAAAAGATCCCAGAAAAGATTCTGGTATCCGAAGTCGCAGGTCAAGTATTCAAAACCAGGTGAGATGTTCACAATTCAGAATCATAGAATCTACAACAATTGTGGATATATTTGCTAGCTGATCAAATTAATAATGGAGGACTAACAAAAACCTTATGGTAAGATTATCAATCTAGAGTACATATTCCCCTCTCCTCAGAAAATGTAGAGAAGACTCTTCCCAACAAGGCATTATTAGTAGATACTCTCCTTTGTTTATTTGTGCAAGGGGGGTTGTTTATCATTGTGTTGGGACTTGTGCAATCACACCAGTTTCGAAAACTAGAGAATTAATGCATTTCACATATATGTTATTACACATACTATAACCCATAATTGATGAAGTAAAAAAGGCACGAAAGAAACACTTGCATGACCCTTCTCATTTTTTATGACAAGATGCTTGATCCCCTTCTCTATGCCTTACCTCTTACCCCATACCTGAGCTACCTCCATTCACCTCTTTGCTGTCTTGGGAAGTACACATTTGTCTAGCAGCTTAGTGCTTTGCAGCGGCTCTCTTTTTCAGTTGATTGTTTAGTTTGCTTTTTGTCTCCCCTGGTTTATACAACTGCAAGGAGGTTAGTCTACATTATATGTAATGTCACATAAGTGTGTTAATTGTTCTAGGTACACCAGTCTCTTCATTTACAAACACTCTATACAAATTTTTGAAAATACAAACAAAAGAATTAGTTCCTAATTGTTGATTTACAATTAGAAAATTCAAAGTTATGAACAAAATGTTTTTATGGAGGGGGCTTGTTAAAACATTCAATTGAACCTGTACCGTGCATTTTACACCAATGAGCTAAAAAAATTAGAACCAATGTGACAGTCACCATGGCATCACCACCAAGCCTAACTACAAACAAAATGTGGAGACCCAGGCGACATGGCAGTAGGCTTGTATAAACATTCCTTTATTCCCATTTTATTTACCCATTAATTTTTTGCCATTTTGTTCATAACTTTGAATTTTTATTTTTAAATGAAACAAGGAAAAGAAAAAGCTTATATGAATCAACCACCATGCCACACAGACCTTGTTTACAGCCAGACTTGGTAACACCACCATGGAGATTACAAACAAGCTCACCAGTGGTCAGAACAGGGCAAATTGCCTGGCAAGCATACCACAACCTCAATCAAGTGTTCTGACAAGCCCAAAAAAGTTAGAAAAGCTATTGCCTTAGAAACAAAGATTGCCATATTGAAAAAAAAATTGGTGAAGGAATGTGTGTGAAGGACATTGCTAGTTTGTTTGACTTGGCAGTCATGACTGTGGTTACTATCAAGAACAACAAAAAGAAATTATGTTGAGTGCAAAGAGTGCAACCCTTTTGAGTGCAAAATTGGTGACAAAACTTTGTCCTGCTATAATGGAAGACATGGAACAGCTGCTAGGTTTGTGGGGTGGATGATATGACTAACCAGGATCAGTTAAATTCTCCTGTCTAATACAGCAATACAAACGAAGATGCTTTCTTTGTAAAAAGACTTAGTTCAGAAAAATAATGAAAATGCAGGACCTAGTGTCAATGTTTCTTGTTCATATTTTAATGTAAGTAGGACCTGGCTAAACAGGTTTAAATACTGCTTCAACTTAGACTCCATCAGTCATTCAGGACAAGCAGCTTTCGCTGATGTAGAAATATCACAAACCTATCTCCCTGCTTTACAGAGTATTATCATAGAAGGAAGGATATTCTGCCCAACAAATATTTAATGTGGACAAAACAGAACTGTATTGGAGGCAGATGTCCAACAAAACAGTTGTCTCCAAAGAAGAAAAGAAGGCTCCTGGTTTTCAAGTATCCAAAGATCGTGTACTTCTGTCTTTCAGTGGTAACGCTGCAGGTGATTTCAAATTAAAACCTGTGCTGATTTGTCGCTTAGAGAACCCCAGAGCTCGTACAGGGTACATAAAATCAAGTTTGTCTGTTATTTATAAGATCATCATAACTAACCTGGTAATTGTGTGATGATCGGAGTTCTTCCTGAGCTGTGCTGCCCAGAAATGCTTGTTCATATGTGACTGATGGTGCAGCATCACAAGCATTCAGATTTCATCCGGAGTTGGGGATGAGGAGGTGATGTGGCGTACCACATCACCATAAAAACAACCACTCAAAGAACAACAGTTAAGGGGACCGGCTGGTTGCGTACTTATTTTTCCGTATTTATTATCCGATTCAATTGAAATTTGGCACAGTTATAGGGTACCCTACACTGTATGTACCCATTAAATTTCATTAGAGTTGGGCAATAACTTTCCGAATTAGAGCTAAATTGAAATTTAAAATGAAAAAAAAAAAAAAAAAGTGCGAAAAAAGAAAAAAAAAAAAGAAAAAAAAAACTATGACCAAAATATTTATATCAGTGGAAAGGGCTTGATTTTCTCTACAAGATGTAGGAGGCAAATTTTTGGAATGAGTTCTATTAGTCGATTTAGGGCCGTGCAATATTAGTGCAACATTTGCAACGACTAATTTCGGGTAAAATATTTTTTTCACAGAATGATTGTAGATGAATGAAATGGAAAATAGAAAATCTAATACCTGGGGTTTGTAGCGCAAATCAAGCTCTTTCTAGTGATATACATATCGTTGTTCTAGGACGAATAGTCTGGTCTATTTTTAGCATAATGTGCAAAAAACCTGTGTTTAGAGAAAAACGCTCTCAAAGTGAGATAAGGGACGGCGCAGCATGAACACCCTCGACTACGATTCTCACTCAACTGACTCTCCCTAACTCGCTCTGCCTGTGTTAGTGTGTTAGGTTTGCCAGATACCTACAGCTGAATAATCACACATACATGTGATTTCATTGAAAATAAAGCAATTTACGCAATTCTTTCGCTATATGGTGGTCAATCACGGGTCAAAATCGACGTGCATTAGGTTGAAATAAGGCCATTTTTTAGGCACTTAGGGATATCAGATGGTAAATTTACACTACCCAGTTGATAAACTATGCCGTAAGGAAGTGAAATCCGGTGTTGCCAGAATTTGGTAAATTTCTCGAATTTTGGCCAAATCTAAGGAGCCGGTCCCCTTAATTGAACCAATACAGAGGAGCCATTAAGAATTGATAAACAAAAGAGACATGTGTAGGAGGACAATCCATTCCAAATAGGAAATACAGTGGTACCTCTTAATTCAAACTTAATTTGTTCTTTTTGGCTGTTCGAATTGTGAAAATTTGAATTAGGAAGTAAATTTTACCATTGAAATTAATGTAAAAACATTTAATCCATTCCAGTTTATTTAAGAAAAGATACTACACTCAACCCCAGCTATTGCAAGAAATTGGTCCGTTAACATCACCACAATACCTAAAAATGCAATAGCCATTGTTAAGAAGTAATGGGAAAAAATAAAACTGGTCCTGACCCACCAGAGTGGCAACATGATTTAACATATTGGCACCCTGTTTTCCCCTCATCTATCATAATTCATAAATATCCATTACGTTTTTAGAGTATAAAGTAAACACAGACATAAAATGCATAAAAAAAAAACAGGCATAACAAAAGACTTATTTATTTCAGTGTGAAACTCCCCAGTCCCGATGAAGACTAGATAAGCCTCCCCCGGGTCCTCACGTCCCTCCCATGCACTAGATACAGGAACAGATCGATCACGTAGTATTTCCCCTTTCCCCTCCCTCCATCCTTATCCTCTCCCATTCGATACGCAAACAGATCGAGTAGGCCACCTCCCCCCCACTCCCTCCCTCCTCCAGCCACTCACCATCCTCTCTCTCTCTCTCTCTCTCTCTCTCTCTCTCTCTCTCTCTCTCTCTCTCTCTCTCTCTCTCTCTCTCTCTCTCTCTCTCTCTCTTTCTTATCAAGTAGAATAATTATTTTCTCACAGTATCATTTCCAACAGGAATTATTTCAAGAAAAGTATAAATTATTGTACAAAACTGCAAATTATTATATTATCATAGTTTGCACAAATGACAATGATATTTAACAATTCATTCTTCATTGGTTGTTTGAAGTGTTAAATATATCTTCATTAATAAATAAGTTTGCCAGTGACCAGAGTAGAAGCTGCATTGACTTGGGTGGGAGGTAGGAAGTGATCAGGGTTGGGTGCCAGAGTAACCAAGGCAACTAGGGGCCAGAGTGACTTGAAAGTCGTTTACATGGAGGTTCATGGAGGAGAAGTGAAGCGAGACCGGCCAACCGGCGGGAAGGCGCATCGGCCACCACGGGTGTTTGTGTTTGAATTGAGAGGCCGTGTTCGGATTGCAGGTCAAAATTTGTTCACCAAATGTGTTCGGATTGGGAAGTGTTCGAATCAAGAGGTACCACTGTACATGGTATTTGATGTGATGCCAGAAATGCACGTACTCTCGTGAGTAATACACACACACACACACACATATATATATATATATATATATATATATATATATATATATATATATATATATATATACACACATATATATATATTATATATATAGATAATATATATATACACACATATATATATATATATATATAGATATATATAGTATATATATATATATATATATATATATAAAGAAAATAACTGTCCCTCAATCACCAAGGAACAGTAATTAAAAATAGGATGGGCTGGCACACATGACCACGCATTGCTGGGCAGCACAGCTCATGAAGAACTCTGATCATCGCACACTTACCAGGTAAGGTATGATGATCTTACAATTCTTCCCCAGCTGTATGCCCAGCAGCATGATGTCATGCATGACTATTTATTTGTAAGCTCATCCCCAACTGACCAAAAAACACTTAGAAAATACAGAAATGTACAAATACACAAAGACATATTAATATGATTACAAAATCTATATACAAGAGAAATACACCATAACTTATTGGTTTAAGACTGCAAAATGGTCTTTCCAAAGGCACCCATAAACAAAATGGTCTTTTTGTAATGCTTGATGAAAGTGAACTCACGTCTCCATCCAATAGCCTTCCTGAGGTTTTCTCAAGCCATACCTGCTCTACAAGATTTAGAAGTGGAGTTACACTGTACTGAGTATGCAGTAAACAAATCATCACTGATTCTGGACTCTCTTATTACATCTCTGACCAACCTTGTATTTGTGGCTTTAGATGCTGGCCTTAAAGGTTTCCTAGATGTTAATAACTGATCTGACCTTGTTCTCCCTTAAATTGTTTAACTATCAGCAATGCCATTTTCAATCAATTTGTCACCTGTTATACTCCTATCTTTAACAGCTTTCTGGAGAGTCTTAGCTTTAAATTTGTCAGTAATGAAATCTCTCATCATTAGACTCAAATAGAGTGGTACCTCTTGATTCAAACACCCTTTAACTCAAACACTTCCCAATCCGAACACATTTGGCAAACAAATTTTGACCTCCAATCCGAACTTAGCCTCTCAATTCGAACACAAACACACATGGCGGATGACACTGCTTTCCCGCCAGTCGGCCGGTCTTGCTTGCACTTTGCTGTGAATGACTTGTGAACGGCTTTCAAGTCACTCTGGCCCCTAGTTGCCTTGGTTACTCTGGCCCCCAACCCTGGTCACTTCCTACCTACCACCCCGGTCCATCCGGCCTTCTACTCTGATCACTGGCAAACTTATTTACTAATGAAGATATATTTAACACTTTAAACAACCAATGAAGAATGAATTGTTAAATATTGTCATTTGAGCAAATTGAATAGGAGTGGATAGGTACGCAGTGAGGGGGAGGGGGGGAGTACTATGCAATCTGTTCCGGTATTTAGTGCTTGAGAGGGAGGCAGGGACCCGGGGGAGGCCTGTTTAGTCTTCATCGGGACTCGGGAGTTTCACACTGAAGTAAATAAGTCTTTTGTTATGCCTGGTTTTTTTTATGCATTTCATGACTCTCAAAATGTGAACAATATCTATGAATTATGATGATATGATGGTAAAACAAGGTGCCAATATGTTAAATCATGTTGCCACTCTGGGGGGCCAGGACCAATTTTATTTTTTCCCATTGCTTCTTAACAATGGGTATTGTGGTCTTAGCTATTGCGGCAATGTAAAATAAACTGAAACGGATTAAATGTTTTAACATTAATTTCAATGGTAAAAATTGTTTCCTAATTCAAATTTTTGCACTTCAAACAGCCAAAAAGAATGAGTTAAGTTCGAGTCAAGAGGTACCACTGTAATTGCAAACTGGTAGCAACATACAGACACTGTCATTAATGTCCTTAAAGGCATTAATAAGAGTAGGAATGTGGGAATTAGCACATTTGTCCATAAATCTGATTACAGGAATCAAAGCCTTCCCTAGTAAAGAATTTGTCTGAGCTAATTTATTCTCCATCCTCCGCCTCTGATGGTCAGGAGTAGACAGGGCATTAGCATCAGAAACTGGAACCCTCAATTCCTTTATATTGGCTGGAATAGACCATTGCTCTGCCAAGGTTCTGGTTTTGTTATCATCAGGAACCATATGCAAGTAAGTCCTGATATCCTTAGCTAAAACCTCTGTAACGGAAGGGCCATTAGCATCATCCACATCAAAGGCTGCCCCTAAGCTATGACCAACAATTACATGTTGAGTTGGGGTTACAGGGAACCCAACAAATTCCCTTGCAGAGCTAGTAGAAGCCCTATCATTAACTTGGGAAACTTGTGAAGGAACAACATTATTTTGCATTGAAGATTCACAATTTTGGTAATGTGACGCCTGAGAAACCACGGGTTGACTGACATTATCCACATCTTTGTCACTACTGATGTCACTGTCACTTAATGCCAACGAGTCCTTGCTCACCTTCTCCTTTGCCAAAGCCTTCAACGAAACTTGTAAAATTTTCTTGACCACAGAACTACAAAAGCTATCTTCTGGTTCAGGAGATTGAGAAAGACTGGAATGGCTGGGTAATGTAGCCTCATCAGGAGCACTGTGTGAAATCTTGTGTGGTGGTGGCTGGGCCTCGCCGTTGACGGGACAAGGGGAAGAGGAGCGACACCTTCTCCGACATACCTCCCCACCACCCTCCATCATGAATAGTGATGGGTGAATAAATCTCCTTCTGGAGAAAAGACGATTTCCGGCATAACAACCTTATGGATGTATGACAGCTATGTCAAGCTAGACATTATATAATGGGGCAGGATATGTAATGAAGAGCAAACACAATACATACCACCCTGAACAGGGATTTTGTGGAGGAGCGAGAAGCGGCAATCCCACGATTGCCATGTGGGTTAAATTCCCACTAAATGTCAAGCACACTGCACAATTACGCTCTGTGCAAGTTTCACAGATTAACTTTGCCTGCACCAGCAAAGCAGCATCCTCCACACCCCAAAATTGGCCAAGTGCAGTAAGAGAAACCCCAGTAGACTGGAGTAGTTTTCCTGAGGCCCCTTATCAGCAAGGCTGATATCAAACTTTGAAAAACAAACAAACAGACACCAATGCCATCTAGTGACCGCTAGACCGAGCAGCCACGTCTGAATGCCGTGAGCTCACAACGAATGCTGAATGCTTGTGACGCCACACCAATAGGCATGAATGACATCACGCTGCTGGGTGACAGCTGTGGAAGAATTATCGTACGTCCGAGACCCATGGGTGGCAGAGGAGGGGGTAACAAGAGTGTGCTGGTCAATCACAGCCAAATATGTCACTCAAACTCACCCAATCAATAAATGAGTCCGGCCAAGTAGTATGATGTAGCCATATTGATAGGCTTGTTCTCAAGTCATGATAGCTCCAGTTGAGATATGTGTTCCCCATTCAAATGTGTCTTTGTGTTCCCGTGATAGCTTTGAAATGCAGTAGTGAAACCCGTGATAGCTGGGGGATGAGTGTATGGATAAAGAAAGACATGAATTTGAAAGAAAGACAGAAGGAGAAAGATATAAGGCAAGAGGCTAAAGAAGAAAACTTAAAGAGGACATAGACTGAGAAAAAGACATTTTACTGGAGGGTGTTAGACATGAGGCTGTTGCCTGTCATGGTAATGACATGGTTCTTTATTATCTTTCTGACTTTGTGGTCAAGACGGAAACTCCTACTACACGCTTCTTCGGAAAAAAATGGAACTGATTCCATTAGGTGCCGCAACAGCTTGGGTCATATGGCACCACTGGGGTTAATGGGAGAGTGCTACATCTCCTATTGGGCAACTAGGTTTGGCAGGGATTTGAGCCCAGGCTGCCAGCACCAGGGGCCCGAGATGAGCCACCTTGACCAACTATGCCTCCCAGTCCCAACGCTCCCTTGGGAGTTGTGTTAACATGCCTTTGGATGCCATTGGCTTGGATGACAGTGAATGGCTCCTCTCTTCAAAGCAGCCATATCAGATGTCCTCCAGCAGTTAATACATCCTGCTCAGGAGCAATTCCCCGACCACCTGGAACATACACTCCAGGTGAAGGCACATGACATCCAGGGTGTGGCAACATCTCTTTTATGGTCCACCAACAAGGCGTTTTTGGAAGTCTTGGTAGTGGCTTACTGGAGGACACAATCAGTCTTTACCACTCACTATCTCAGCTAGTTTGTTGTCTCAGGAAGGATGTCTGGCTAGTTCTAGACTATCCTCTGTGGTGCCTAGTAGAGTGTAAGAGGCACTCCCTGCCGATGGGACACGGGGAGGGAGCGTGGGACACAAACCATTGAGGGATGACCACGTCATTCCCGAAACAGTCCCGAACCAAGGTGGAGGGAGACAGGCGGTCGGTTCCTCCACTGCTTCCTTGGCTCAGGACCCAGATGTGGCTGTAGCAAGGGTCCTTGACCTACTCACCCAGCCTGGACCCTTGGTTGAGGGTCGGACTGCTTGTGATATCAAGGAGCGTCAAGCACCTTCAGTCACTCTGCCCACAGGAGGTGGGGTGTGTGATTCTACACCGCGTCACCCCTCTCCTTCGTCCACGACACCTGAGGGGGAGGCTCTATGGCAGCTCTGCCCAGCGCCTTTCCTTAGGCGATTCTGTTTCTTCCTGGTAAGTTGCAGGTTTCTGTGGACTTTATCACCCATATTCAACCCCCTACTCTGTATTGCCCCACTACCTAAATGTGGGAATCTGCCTATAGTAGAAGGAATAGGTATTATGTGAAATGACATTTTTAATGTCTAAAATGTATTTTTTCACTTACCTGTTCCTTCTACACACATTCCTGCCCTTCCTCCCCACGCAATACTTCTCTTCCGAGTTAATTTTTGAGGTCGTAGAGAAGTGAGGACAAGGATGGTCATTGGAGGAGGTAGACAGACAGGCACAGTGGCAAGCACAAGGGCGGGTTGATTTTATGTACTGACAGACAAAGGAGACAATGTATTCATTGACTATAGTAGAAGGAACAGGCAAGTGAAAAATACATTTTAGACAAAAATGTAATTTTCAATGCCTACTACCTATGACACATATTTCAGGAGATGATTAAAGCTCTGGACAGAGACAAAAACCTCTCCATTCTTCAGTTTTGAAAATATTTTAACGTTAAGGATGGAATTGACATCATTGCTGAGTCATGAATGAGGTCAAGGATATAACTGAACACAATGTGGAAGAAGGTATGGCGTGAAGGTGTCTATTTTTACTGAATTTCCACCAGTGTGCCCTGTAATTCAGCTAATTGTTCAACTTGTTCATACAGCAGGAATGGAAGAGGTAGAGGAAGAAAATATCAATGAATTATTGGTATCACATGGAGAAGAACTCAACAATGAAGACTTCATGACAATAGAACAGCAAAGAGCAGCAGAGGGGCTGGGAGCTGAAGGTGATATCACCACAGCACAGTTACATCTCACTCGTAACATTTTGGCTGAAGCTTTTCATGACTTTAACAATGGTATCCAGAAAATTGTTGACAATGACCCCAACTGTGAAAGAAGCTCTAAATTTGAAGATGCCATTCAAAATGCAATGGCATGTAATTCTTCCACAGCTGCCTGCCTAGCAGCGTGATGTCATGCATGACTGTTGGTGTGGCATCACAAGTATTCACTGTTCGGTGTGAGCTCATGGCATTCAGACGTGGCCACTCAATCTAGCGGTCACTAGATGGCATTGGTGTCTGTTTTTTGTTTTTTTTTTTTCAAATTTTGATATCAGCCTTGCTGATAAGGAGCCTCAGGAAGGCTTCTCCAGTTGTGGTGGTGACTCTCTACTGGGGTTTCTCTTACTGAACTTGGCCTGTTTTGAGGCATGGAGGACGTCGCTTTGCTGGTTCAGGCAAAGCTAATCTGCAAGACTTGCACAGAGTGTAATTGTACAGTGTGCTTAATGTTTAGTGGGGGATTTAACCCAAACAGCAATCGTGGGATTTCCGCGTCTCACTCCTCCACAAAATCCCTGTTCAGGGTGGGATGTATTGTGTTTGCTCTTTATTACATATCCTGCCCCATTATATAATGTCTTGTATGACATAGCCATCATACACCCATAAGGTTGTTATGCCGGAAATCCTCTTTTCCCCAGAATGCGATTTATTCACCCATCTTTATGGAGGGTTGAGGTTGGTGAGGAGGTACGTCGGAGAAGGCATTGCTCCTCTTCCCCTTGTCCCGGCAATGGCAAGGCCCAGCCACCACCACACAAGATTTCACACAGTGCTCCTGATGAGCCTACATTCCTTTCTCAGTCTCCTGAGCCAGAGGATAGCTTTTATAGTTCTGTTGTCAACAAAGTTTTACTAGTTTTGGTGAAGGCTTTGACAAAGGAGAAGGTGAGCAAGGACTTGTTGGCATTAAGTGACAGTGACGAAGATGTGGATAATGTCAGACAACCTGTGGTTTCTCACATGACCAAAATTGTGAATCTTGCTTATGGATTAGCCTTTACCGGCCATGATGCCAGGGTTAGATACAGTAGTGTTCATGGTAGTAGCCACCATTCCCAGGAATCTCCTCAGACAACTCTCCTCTCTGTTCCACCTCTTCCTTTTCCTCATATCTTCTCACTGAGGTGGTCCTTTCGGCACTGAAGTTCCTACTGTGGAGGTTCCCGAGGTCATCAGAGATCTTGCTAGGGATGTCAGGCAGTTGCTGTTGCTGGTTGGGACTTATCTACCATGGCACTGGAAGGAGTAAGAGAGGATTGGGGATGGAAAGTGGATTGTAAAGATCCTGCACTATGGTTACATTCCTCCCTTCATTCAGGATCCTCTTCTGTCCATTTTCCCTGTGGAGTTGCCAGCTTACAAGACAGGGATGGAAGGTCACATAGCATTGGGGTTCGTCGTGGCAGAGATGGTGAAGAAAGTGGCTGTCAAAGTCTTGGAGGATTCTCGGGATGGTTTCTATGCTCAAGTCTTCCTTGTTTCCAAAGTGACAGGGGGCTGGAGGTATCAACCCTCAGTCATGCAGGTTTCTGAGATCTATATGGCTGGAAAGAGTTCATTAATTTCAAGCCCTGGCCCTTGGTGTTGCCTCCACACTTCAGGTTTTTACCAAGGTGATGGCTCTTGTTTCAGCTTGGGCCCCTCGCTGAGGCATTCCTTTGCTTCACTATCTGGTTGACTGGCTAGTGTTGACTCCTTGAGGGCTTCATGCCTTGAGAACACCAGGGCTCTGCTTCTTCTGTGTTCTCAGCTGGTGATTCAGATTAATTAGAACAAGTCTGACCTAGTCCACAGCCAGAGGAAGCATCTCGGCATGGTTTTGGATTCACAAAAAAGCACTAGTTTTTCAATCTCCAGAATGTGTCAGCCACTTACAAGAGATAGCCTGGTGTTTCTTTTGGCACAAAGCTCCACCACTTTCCCTGTGGAGGTCCTTGCTGGATCATCTAGTGTCCTTGGAGAGGCTGGTGCTAGATGGTCTGCAAGTGCATTCCTTTCTGTAGTGTCTGAAAGGACAGTGGAAGGCAACTTCCAATCCAGACTGGTGGCGAGTTATTCCCTATCGCCAGTGTCTAGAGGACTTAGTTTGGTGGCTGGCTCCAGTAAATCTCCTGAAGGATGCTCCTTTCATGGGAGCTCCACCAGAGCAGACTCTATTTACAGATGCGTCCTGTCAGGAGTGGGGGTGGGGGTGCACCTGGAGGCTAATTGGCATCAGGAGTGTGGACTACAAAGGAACATGAACTCCACATCAACCAGCTGGAGCTCTTGGCTGTTTTTTGAACTCTACAGATGTTTCATCAGTTTCTGTAATTTCCATAATGTCTGACAATTCCACAGTGGTGGCTTAATTGAGGCACTCAGGGTGTACTCATTCAGTCCCTGTCAGTTCCAGCAAGGGAAGTTCTGCAGTGGAGAGACAGCCTTTCAATCTCTTTATGTTCTGTGTTCATTCCAGGATGTCACAATTCGATCGTAGATATTTTCAGCCGTGAGTGTGTAGAGTCAGAATGGACACTACATCTAGAGGTGTGCAGGGCTTTCTTCCAGGCTTGGGGATCCCCTCAGGTGAATCTTTTTGCCACAGCTATGATTCGATGTTTCCCTCTGTATGTGTCCCTTCTCCCAGATCAGAAAGCATGGAAATGAGATGCTTTCTCCTCCTATTGGAAAGGCTTTGATCTCTACACCTTTTCCCCCCTTCGTTTCAGGTCATCGTGTTAGTAAACTTAATGGTCTCTCAGATTTTCTGGCTAAGATACAACATGCTGGTGATGAGTCCTTGGTTGAGTTTTCTATTACTGCTCTTACAGAGTTTGTTGGGGATAGAGAGGAAGATGCTCTTTTTTGTCTAGTCAGGGCTGTCTGTGAGTACCTTCAGCAGACTAAGGATTGTAGTCCTTTCTCTTCATGGCTTTCTATAACTATTTCAGAGCACACTGTTCACCCACATGCTCTCTCTATGAGGATTTGCCAAGTGATTGGGAGGGCCTACAATTTTTCTTCTCAGTAAGAGTGTCACCTTATGAAAGTAACTTCTGATGAAGTTCATGCAGTGGTTACTAGTGCCTTATTCTGTATGGTTGGAAATTCGGCTTTAATTCTTATGGCTGGTACCTGGAGGTGAATGACGACCTTTGTGTCTTTTTGCCTCAGAGATGTGACTCATAATTATCTCGACACTTTCTACCTTGGTCCCTATAGTTACAGCTCTGAGGTTGGTACTCTGTTGGTCATGATGCATGTTATTTTTGTTGGGGGTTCAGGTTATTGTTGTTTGTGAGTTTTTGGTTTGTTTCTTTATTTTTCTTTTTTTTTTTTTTGTCCATAGTTCATGTTCTATGTTTTTTTGGTTCAAGGTAACTTCTTCCCTTCTACAGTTGGGAATCAGGTGTATGTACTGTATTTGACAGGATGTAGGATGCAGTTTTTTTCCAAAACTTTGGCTCAAAAATTGCCTTGCATCTTATACATTGTAGGTGAAGTTTGAGACCCCCTGCAGGCCCAGGCTAATCTGCTCTCTGATGCTTACTAACCTAGGGTTGCCATACATCTGGATTTTCCCAGACATATCCGGAATTCAGATGTTGAAATCTGCGTTCGGGGGGATTTTTGAAAATGCCTCAAATGTCCGGAAGTTCAGCTTCCATCAGTACCTGTTAAAAAAATAACAGTTATTAAATGTCTTTAGGTTGAAAAGATGGGAGAGAGGGAGGGGGGAGGGGTTCAATGGGTGGCGGCTGCTTTGGTCTGGTTTCGGTCAAGACTCTAACGTATATGGGTCCTGTATGAAGTCGATGCTCCCAGCCCCCCCAAGGTCACCTCACATTGCGCACCAGTGTTTAACCAGCTTTGATAGGGGACACTTTGGATTACTGTTTCCTTGTTTGTGGCCTCGTGACCTTGCCACTACCCTGTCAAAATGCCCAAACAAAAGTGTAAATTCACTGCAGAGATGCAGAATAAACTCCCATGCTTTAAAAAAGGCAGGGACGAATGGGAAGCTGAGTGTTTGGTGTTTAAACCAGGAACATTCGTGTCACTGGCACATAAAGGTATTAATGACTTACATTCACATGTGAGCTCTGAGAAACACAAGAGAGCAGTGCAAGGAGAGGGTTCATCAATGAAGCTGACACATTATTTTGTTAAACCAGGAAGTGAAGCTGATGATGTCAGTGCTGCAGAAGGCACTTATGCATTTCACACTGTCAAACATCACAGTAGTTTTTTATCTGTTTTGCTGAAAAAAACTTTTCCTGCTTCTGAGGTGGCAAGAAAGTTTTCTAGTGCTCGAACAAAGACAACAGCTATTATAAAAGCTGTGCTTGTACCTCATTCTATTGATGTTGCCTTAAAAAGCCTCAAAGAAAATGAAATAGCATACTGTGGAATTGCTACAGATGGTAGTAATCACGAATCATTAAAGCTGTTTCCTGTAATTATTAATTTTGACTGGAAGAACGGTGGTTTGCAGTCAAAACTTATTGAATTTAAGAACACCCCTAATGAGACTGCAGACACTATTGCTAATTATATTAAAGAAACCCTAGATAAACATGGGCTTACTAAAAAGTGTGTGGCATTTGCAGGTGACAACTGCAATACAAAGGGAAAAATATGTTTGCAAATCTGAAGATGTTGGAAAATAAGTCATTAATTGGAGTGGGTTGCCCAGCACATATTTTGAATAACTGTGTTCATCATGGAGCAGAAAGAATGGATATTGATATTGAAAATATTATCAATAAGATTTTTTAGTATTTTCGTATTTACATAGTTTGCACTGAACGAGGAGTATTGCGAATTTGCTGAGGTTGAATACAGGAAACTTCTTTCTCATAGTAAGAGTCCTGGCATCACAAGGCTGATAGAGATGTTTCCTGCTCTTAAGTCCTCCTTTCTTTCACAAGAGCAACCACCAACAGTAATTAGAAAATTCTTTGAAAATTAAATGAGTGAGATTTACCTCTGGCACATGCACTCGTTAATGGCTGTATTTCACACACACATTCAAACAATTGAAAAGGAAAGCAACTCTGTTGTAGAAGTGCTGACAAATTTGTTGTCTCTGTAAAGTACTTGCAGCAAGAAAGAACCAGCATTTCATGTTTTTAAAAGTTAAAGGACTAATTACTCAGAAACAGACAGAAGGAAAAGAAGAAGAGTGTAACAGGTTCTGTGTTGAAGTAGTTAACCTGTACAGCAGATGCTTTGAGTACTTAGGTAAGTGGATGAAGCCACTGGAAGAGTTCTCTTGTTTCAAGTGGATAACCTTGAGTGAAATACCAAACTGAACTGATGTAGAACCTTGTGTCATATACTTGATAGACAAGGGAGTAGAACTTGGTGATTTAAAGTGTTTTGATCAAGTTTGTAACTTGAGGCAGTTTGTAGAAAGGAACAAGCATGATGAAAACTTTAATAAATTACCACCACATAAAAAGAGGACCAGATACTTTGAAACATCAAAGAATACTGAAAGCCACACAGAGCTGCTCAGAATTGCACAATTTTATTTTGCTGTAGCATCCCACAATGCTAATGTGGAGCGATTTTTTTCGCTGATGCAAAGTCAATAGATGAAGGAAAGGAACAAGTTGAGTGTTGATACAATGAAAGGCATTCTGATTGTACAGTACAACTTCCGAGAGACATCTTGCATTGACCTCAACTTTCAAAAATCCAACAAGGAACTACTAAAGAATATAAGATCTACAGAAAAATATGCATCGGCACATCAAGTAACACACGCAGTGGGTGAGGAAGAGTCAGAAGACAACTAAACCAAGTGAAAAAACATAATTCTAGATAATCAGCCTTATGCAAAGGTAAATAAGTTGTGTTTCTTTTAATCCATTTATATGTTTTCTAATATTATACCAGGTGTTAGTGAAGGTGTCTGGAATTTTGATAGTTCATATATGGCAACCCTACACTAACCCAGCTTATGCTCAGTACTTTTACCATCCCTAAACTCCATGCATCCTTATTTTATTGCTGGTATTATTGTATTATTGTATTATTACCGGTGCTTTAAAAATAATTTGTAAAAGTGAAAGCAATCATATTTGAAATGCTGTGACTTGCGTTTATAATCATCAGCTGATCAGCGCTCTTGACTTACCAGCAAGACCATCTTTTGGCGAGGAATAGAACTATGGTATGATCATTACTATAAAAAAAAAAAAAAAAAAAAAAAAAATAGTACTATTATTATTTTATTATTATTATTATTATTATTATTATTATTATTATTATTATTATTATTATTATTATTATTATTATCATTAAATTCCATGCATCTTTATTTTATCGATGGTATTATTATATTAGTACCGGTGCTTTAAAAATGAATTCGTAAAAATGAAAGCAATCCAATCTGAAATGTTGTGACTTGCGTATATAAACATCAGCTGATCGGGGCTCTGACTTACCAGCAATGCCATCTGATGTCAAGGAATAAATAAATTTGTAACAATGAAAGCAATCCAATCTGAAATGTTGTGACTTGCATTTATAATTATCAGCTGATTGGGGCTCTGACTTACCAGCAGTGCCATCTGTTGGCAAGGAATAAATTCGTAACAATGAAAGCAATTCAATCTGAAATGTTGTGACTTGCATTTATAAACATCAGGTGATCGGCTCTCTGACTTACCAGCAATGCCATCTGTTGGCAAGGAATAAAACTATGGTATGATTGTTGCCAGTGCTGCCAGATGTATGACTGTTTTAACAATATATGCTTAACCCGTACAGCGTTGGAGCCAAAATAGGTACGTCACGGGCTCTGAGATACACGGGCGTCGGCAACGTGAGACTTACATTCGGAAGATTCCGTCTGTTTTTGAATGAATATCGTCCTCAAAACATGTTTATATAGAGTAGAGGCGGTAGTCTGCGCAACCTTAAGCAGAAAATATTAGGTATAAAATCTTCAAATTTGAATACGATAGTGAAAATTCACCAGATAGTGTAAAATTCTGTCTGCTATGATGGCGGGTAATGCGCTACCCTGCGCAGCTGCAGTTTCTCGTCATGGAATGCTTTAAGTGAGGGAAGGTAGAGACGGCCCAGTGTGCCTATCATCGGGTGTGCGCGCTAGGTGGAGGAGGGAGCTGCGCCAGGGGGGGGGGGGGTCAGTGCGCTATGGCATGGCGGGCTATTGCGCTAGGTGTCTTAAGCTTCTTATGTTTATCCACAAACTATCAAAATCGTTGACATTAAGCATTTAGTAATTCTTCTTTCCTGTCAAGGAATATAAATAAAAAATAAAAAGATAAATAAAAGAAAGATTGCAATCTAGCATTTTATTTTTACACAGTATTAACTAACAAATGGAGAGAAACTGAGCTATAGTGTTGAAAATCATAAGGAAATATATCTCCAGTAGAATTTAAACAAAAATGTTGAAAATACTCCATGCAAACAACATCAAATCAGCCTAATTTGCATGTTTCACACAAAAAAATCAAAATCCAATGCATCAATGTCTTCCTGAGACTTCTCAGTCAAATCCATCTCACTCACACATTCCGCATGCCACCAGCTGTCATACAGTGCACACTTTATTTTTACTTTAGATCTTGTTTCATATTGACATTTCGCACACAGTTCGTTCATAACTTCAAATAAATCATCTGAATCATCGTCCAAGACTGGCTCATCCTCACTGTCTGAAGAGTCTGTCTCATCGCCTTTCTGTTTTTGCGAAGCAGATAGAAATGCCCTGCATTGTTTTTCTTCCAATTTTCTCTTCTCTCTTTCTTTCCTTTCGTTTTCCTTCTTTTTATTTTCCTTCTTTTTATTTTCCTTCCTTCTCCTTCTCTTTGCTTCAGCTTCTTGTTCCTTTATTTTTTTCCTCTCCTCTCGGTTTCTTTTTCTTTCCATTTTTCCATCTCTTTTTTCTTTCTCTATTTATCTTCAATTATTTGCCGGTATGCAGCCCCACTTATTGAATATAGCAATGCTGGTGTAGTCTTTTCAGTCCCTTTTTCTTCTGAAATAAAGGCAGTGTGAGGTAATCGTCAATTGTTTAGGAATTTTGGCCTGTGGAAGGCAGTGACTGTGAGGCAGGCTGGGATGTGGAAGGCAGTGACTGTGAGGCAGGCTGGGATGGTGGAAGGCAGTGACTGTGAGGCAGGCTGGGATGTGGAAGGCAGGGACTGTGAGGCAGGCTGGGATGTGGAAGGCAGGGACTGTGAGGCAGGCTGGGATGTGGAAGGCAGAGACTGTGGGGCAAGTTGTAAGTCTTCTCCAACAACACCTTCCATTCTTTATAGAGTGGATTATCCATGTCATACAGCTCCTCATACCGCTTCATGAATTTCAGAGTAGTTTCTTCCCCTAGCGAGAAATTCAACTTCATCAGCTTAAAAATGTTGGATAATGCTGAGGAAGTGGGAGTATCTTGTTCTGGTCTCAAGAACTCGGATTCAATCGCTTGTGATGCAGATGAAAGAGTGGTTGAGGTTGCTTGGGGAAGATCACTTCTGTCAGAAGATGGTGAGTTGTAAGTGACTGGAGTAGCACGGGAGAAACTACAACTCGCCTTCAGCTTGTCGGAGTTAAGCACAACTTCAGGGTTGAAGGGATGGATACCAGATTTTACAAATACCTTGAAGGCGAGCTCTGGCTGTGCAGTGGTGTCCCAAGCTTTCTTCAACGTGCAGGCAAAGGTGCACATTGTGACACTCTCTCCAGTCTGGCAATGAGACTTTCTGACGGCTTCACTCCATGCTAGCTTGATTGCCCCAAAGAAAGCTTGATCCAGTGGCTGGATGAGGTGACTGGCGTGTGCCTTTAGGCAGTAGAGAATGACGCCATTCTCGTTACATAGGGTGCTGATTGCCAGGGAATGATGGCTGGAATGGCTGTCCACAAACAACACCACTGGTCGCTTTTCTCCCAATTTAGGAATGAAGATGTCCTTCAAAAAGCTAAGAAAGTCTGACTCAGTAATCCACCCGTTTGCAGTTTTTTGAAAAAAGGCCTCCTCAAATCCTTGCAATGCATTGATGCGAGGATCCCTGGTGTAAGGAAAGATCAGCAGCAGTGGAAGGTACTGCCCCATGGCAGAGGAGCAGGCTAACATTGTCACCTGCTGCCATATGCCACTTGTGATAGAGTAGATGTGTTTCATTCCTTTCATGCTGATGATTTTCTTGGTCTTTGGACAAATGTTAAAACCACTTTCATCTGCATTAAAGATCCTGTCAGGGGAGGTCAATAAAGTGAGATCGGTGGAGTCTAAGTAAATTTTCATTCGCTGAAACCATTTGCCTAGAGCATCCTTTGTCACAAGCACTCTCTCACGGCCAAGTGGTTGTCCCATTCTTTCCCTTATCTCTGGGTGTCTCTTGAAAAAGGCTTGCATCCAATCCTTTCCAGGGCGATTATCTTTGAAGACAGTCCTTGCTTGCCTAGTGTCGAGGATGGCCTTCACCATGTCCTTAAGGTCATCTTTGGTCCGTCCAAAACCTCGTTGAGACACCTCAACTAGCCAGTCTACCAGTTTCTTCTCCTCCTCCTTCGACAGCACTGTTTTGTTGGCAGCTTGCAAAGGTCTTCTGCCCCTAACCTTGTCCCCAAGAGTGGTGTAAGGCAGTGGTTCCCAAACTGGGGTCCGCGGACCCCTGGGGGTCCCTGAGAAGGTCCTAGGGGGTCCGCGATACAATGAAAAAAAAAAAAACATTTGCAGCCCCAGTTAAAAATATATAGAATAAAAAATATACATCACTTGGTTTTATAATGATAAGCTTGATTTGAATTTAATTACAACTTAGCAACTCCGATCTTTCGCCATCCAAACCGTCACCATCGCGAGTCTCGTGACACGCAGTCTCGCCCCAAGTCCGGTAGGATCTGGCTCTCACATCCGTCTGACTGCTGCATATTCACATTGTACGTAAATGTCATTGGCTGTATTGCTGTAATCTATATATAAATTTATGAAAAGTTATCATTACCTGCCAAGATACCCATTACATTGTAATGGGTATCTTGGCAGGCAATGATAACTTTTGATTTGCTGGGGGTCCTCCGCTGAGACTTGTAATGTCTGGGGGTCCTTGGCATGGAAAAGTTTGGGAACCACTGGTGTAAGGGATACCAAAAGTTTTGGAGGTGCCATTCAGGGACATTTGTTTGGATCTCACCAGGTCCACAGCTCTCTCCACTTCCTCCTGTGTGTAGCGAGTGGTTGATTCCATTTCAGCAAAGATTGTTGAAAAGGAACAAAACAAAAAATGCGATTTGAAATGCATATTCTAATATAATACTACTAAAACAATAGTACTTCCTTTTTTTTCCAAATAATTTCCTGCCATTTTCCGCTTTACAAGTCAAACCTTCTCGTGTGTAACATCTCGTTTATGTTTTCACAATATCATTAAACATACGGAAATGCAGATAGTCTAGAAAGAGAAGACAAAAATAAAGTAAAGTACACTAGCCTAGTCAAGCATTTACCATGGATGGCGCAGTAGCCACTATAGGATTTTATGGAGGGTTTATGTGCTTCCCATGCAATCTCTCTCTTTGTTGATAATAGGCATGTTTATCCTCAATCATTTGATGGGCATGCATTATAACAATGAATTAATTGACAAGCTATGTTAGTTATGTATCAACATATGTGGCAGTGACTAACAATGACATCCATGTGTGTTAACAAAACAGTTAACAAAGCACAACTTACCTCACAGTCTTGGGTGACGCACTGTCTTGTTCCTTCTGGCACGCACAGAACAGTGGAAAGGTATTGGCGGGAAAATTTAAACTTCATCTCGTCTTTTCTGCTCTCTACTTTTGTGTTATGGGACTGAATGAGGGGGGTTAGCGCACAGACCCGCCTAGCGCGCAGACCCTCCAGTATTCTACTGTTCTCATGCATTAGAGGCATCGCATCTCTGTTTCCTCAACCATAATGACAAGAATGTAACATTTTTCTCTAAATAATATATCTCAATTCTAGCAGTTTAGGCTGCTAAGGTCTGCTCTTGTAGCAGCAAGATTGTGGTTCAGCCCCGCTAATATGAACACAGCGTAATTCCACTACTTTCTCTTCATATTTCAAAGATTACTGATATTCTGGTAATAAATCTTTTCACAATGTAAATAATAATTTGCTAATAACTTTTCCTATGGAAGAATAAGTACATATTTTTCGGAAAATGCATGCTCGCCATAATGGCATCGCTTTCCCCTGGTGGGTATTTCTAGAACAAACTCCCCTCTCATCTCTCTCACACAACGGTGACAGATCTACAGAGCTTGATATGGGAAGTAAGGGATGAAATATGACCTGAAGAGGTCAGGTAAGCAGCCCACCCTTGGGTTATCAAAAAAAACCCTGTCCTATGACTCTTTCGCAAAACCTCCAGGGGTGAGACAACAGTCAGTAAAGGCCTGATAATGAGGAAATAAATAAATATGTGTGTGTGAAAGAGAGAGAGAGAGAATATGCAAGTACTCCATCATAACATAATTTTTTACAGCACACTAGTACATTTCCAGGAATAAATGATATTACATGGTTATTCAAGGATCTACATTTACATATTCCACTCAGAGAGCAACAGAGTTGGAAAAAAATATGCAAAAACTTATACACACAAAAAAATCAAGCCTGTATAATTTTCTAAAGCTATGCATGACTTGTTTTCTTCCTGTGAAAATAGTAACAATATTACACTTGTCTCCAAAGTGTGAAAATAAGAAGGAATAAACAAAAAATTTGCTTTGATAGTTTTGCTAAACTGCTAAATTTAGCACACAATGAATTGGAGCAAAAAATACCGCTTTAAGTCAATTCTGGATGGAATGACTGTCATTTCCATTCCTTTCACATCATTTCAGACTGGTTTTGCAAAAAAAAAAAAAAAAAAAAAAAAAAAGAGCATCATGTGGCCAGCACGGGTGAGATCACAAGGTGTAATATTTCCCAATGCTGTACAGGTTAAATTCACTAGAAAACTTTTTTTCTTGAATCTGACCTGCTGAAATGGGGGTGCATCCTATATGTCGTCAAATACGGTAATTACATATGGGTATTTCTATATATAACAACAAAATGATTTTTGAAGTAAAAACCTTTTTTTGTGAATATACTTACTCATATGAAGGAGGCTCCCTTCCTCCCTGCCCTCCTAGTTACTTGTTTTCTGTGGTCCAAATGACTGACAGATCTGGACGGCTGCCATGGTGGCTAGCCTCTGCACTTGCTCGTGGTGTTGGCTGGGGAGGAGGTAACCATAGAACAATCTCTAAATGAGGGATAGGTAATTTTTCTGTGCTAGGATGGGGAAGATGGGCATATGCAATTACATATGGATATTTAAATTAATAAAAAAAAAGGTTTTTACTTTAAAAACATTATTCATTTTACCTAGGTAGAGTTGACCATTAGCATGAATAAGGAAGAGCTGCTGTGCACTCCTTCCTAGCTATAAGATTGGAATATGTTCTTAGACTCACAATAGTAAAGCCAATTTATGATGACAGGGTTGGTGGAAAAAGCATTCCTGCCAGCCACCACCACCATGGGATTTTCTGGTCATTTCAAAACAGAGAAATACAGTGATACCTTGATTTACACATTTAATTCATTCCAGGACAGAACTTGTATCTGAATTTGCTCATAACTGAAATAAATTTTCCCCATTGAAATTACTTGAAATACCATTAATCTATTCCAGCTTCCAAAAAGAATGTCCCAATTTTTTATGTGTTCAGTTGAACAATGAATTTATGAAGGACAAATATTGTATAAAAACATTATGAAATAACAAAACATAACAAAAGAGAATATAAGTACATAACCTGGTTTTATAAAATATATTTGTTTCAAAGATCAGAGGTGCTTTCCATGAGACTTTAACTTTGTATCCTGACTCCTCCCATTCTCTTGGAATAGTCAATCAGCTGGTGCATATAAAAAAAAATGGCTTCTCATAGGTGAGTGGCTGCTCTACTCATCACAGAAGAGCTCATTGACAATTGTATACTAGACACTGTTGACATTATTTGTGGAAGAAATGAAGGCTTAAGTAGGTAAGAAGAGGAGAACAAAGGCCTGTGAGATGTTTGTTTACAAACTGTCCTGCTGTGATGGGGAAGGCTGGGTGAAAAAAGTTGGGCAGAGGAGATGGGAGGAGTTTGTTTCCTTTTGTGCCTTTTCAGTTACTCTCCTTTGCCATAAACTCTTGCTTAATTGCTGGATTTAGTCATTACATCCTTAATACAAACCTTTATTGCGAAACTTAATCACTACATTTTTTACATCATTTTCACTGAACTTATTTTTCTTCATTGCTTTTTATCTTTTTTGGCATGCTTTCCTCTTTTTCATCTGCATGGTATTTCACAAAATAGCTGTCCAAGGAATTTGGTTTCACCCTTCTTTTCTTAATGTTTTGAGGGTAAGTTAGGCATGTGCCATTGCATAGTGTCACTTGCTTAAGACCCATAATCAGACAAAAGAAATTTAATAAAATAACTGTATAAAACACTAGCACAACACTAGAAATGCTTCCATGGCAGAAAAATAAGGAAAATAAACACATGAATTGATCACCTTGGAGGTGAGATGCTGGTCCATTCACTGCACTAACTAGTATCAAAGTATCTGGGGCTAGCTCACAACTTGAATTTCGGCTTACAAGTACAGGTAACCTTTTTTACATGAATTTGTTTTTTAATTTACACAAGGTCCAAAATCCAAACAGTTTTTAATTTACACTTTTTTTTCACTTGTACAATTTTTCATTGAGTGGCTGCCAAATGTCTGATGCGAGTGCCTGTGCGCCATCCTAAACAGTAACAGTCACACACACACACACACACACACACACACAACTGATGCCAGCGCTGAGCAGGTGTGTTTCCAAGAGACAAACCCCTTACTGCTTGAGGAGCCTCGAATGTATGTGTAGGGGAGAGAGTCCTGTCTCCAAAGTGAACCAGACCATTAAGAAAACACTTCCATAATGGATGGTGAGAAGGAGTCAGCTCTGACCTGGAGCCGAAATTATGTAAAAAAACGAGAAATCCTCTTGGAGACTCCACTTGGGTTAAGGAAGATAGCTGGCATAAATGAAGGAAGTAATTTCTCTGGCTTTCAAAATGAAGGCAGGAAAACCATGGAGAATGTTAGTAAAATTTGAAAGAAATGAGATTTATAAAGGTGTTGACCAAATAAGAAAATTCAGCTATTCATTAAGATGATTCATCATATAAGACAATCTGTCTATCCTCTTTTATTCCTTTATATTGTGTATTTAAACCAATGTTTCTCAAACTTTGCTACTTAGTGACATATTAAAGGTATTACATCTTGGACTTTAACTGCAAAACAACCCAATTGTCAGTGAAGTAGAGATTTTAATTCTTGGCCAGATGGCAGAAATTGTTCTCAATCATCTTACACACCATTATTCCTGTTTACCTAGAAGAAAAGTGTACAAGACATTAGAGGGAGTCAATGACCATGCAAGTCCCACATCAGCATGGCATCTTGATCTTGATCTTGATGTTACAGGTGGCTCGGGATCGCTCCAGGGCCAGGCCTTTATATCGGCAACTCCTGTAGAAAAACAAAACAAACAGACAGACAGACAGAAAAAAAAGGAAAGAAACAGTATCTTGCACATTAATTTTCTGTACATCTGACACGCCACATTTTTTCCAGGAACTCCTTCACAGCTTCAATCATCCTTTCATTCGTCTCTCTACACAGTCCCAGCAGCAACACCATCCATTCCCTTCCTGTCTTCTCCACTCTCTCTTCCCAACTATGCCCTAACTCAGTCAGAATCACTTGCATCATCTCCATCCTCTCCCATGTCACACATCTGGCACACTTTGCTGTGGGACTCAGACCATCTATAATTTCTCTCATTCACATCCATACACTGTGCCCTAGCTCGAAAGAGAAGGTCACCACCCAGGCTGCCATCGTAACACCTCTCATACATTGGGGCCTCTTTCTCTTTGTACCATTCCATAGTGCTCTTTTGTTCCATGCCATTCTTCCATATATTCATTCCCATACACCTCACCTCTCTGTCTATCTCATTCTTCCATTTCCTCACATCCCATTCAGCTCCCACTCTACCTCCTTTTGTCAGGATCCATTCACGTTCATCTTGGTTCCTCCCAGCCATCCTCATCCCCCACACCACTTGCAATCCATTCCTCTCTGTCATGCTCATGCATCTCTTCCTCCATTTGCTTCCACTCTCATTCCACAGATACACCTTTCTTGCTATTCTTTCATCATCCATTCTTTCCAACCTAATCTTATATCTGAGTGTTGCTTTCATTACTCTTTCCCTAAATGTGCTCCAGCCCATGTCACCTCTCAGGGCTTCTAAAGCTGCATACCTTGTTGCGTTCAGTGCCATCCTAGCTACTCTGTTCTGGCCTACTTCTAGCTTGTCAATTGCTTGGCAAAGTTTATGACTTAAATCATCCAATCTTGATCTTGATACTACAGGTGGCTTGGGATTGCTCCAGAGCCTGGCCTTTGGATTGCCAATTCCTGTAAAGGACAAAAACAGTATCCCTACATCTACCATGTCACATTTTCTCCTAGAACTCCTTCACAGCCTCAATCATCCGTTCATTCATCTCTCTACAGTCCCAATAGCAACACTATTCCCTTCCTGCCTTCTCCACTCTTTCATCCCAATTATGCCCTAACTCACTAAGAATGACTTGCATTATCTCATTCCTGACTTTCATATTTCTCAAATTCTAGCACTTCATGCTCCACCTTGTTACACCTATGGAGACTTCTTCCCTTTCACATCCATACACTATGCCCTAGCTCAGGTGAGAAGATCACCACCCACATACATCAGGGCTCCTTGTACCATTCCAGATTGCTCTTTCATTCCCTATCATTCTTCCATATATTTAGTCCCGCACAATTCACCTCCCTGTTTATCTCACTCTTCCATTTCTAACATCCCATTCAGCTCCCACTCTGCCTCCTCTTGTCATGATCCATTCACTTTCATCTTGATTTTTCCCAGCCATTCTCATCCCCCATACCACTTGCTATCCACTTCTCTCTGTAATTCTCATGCATCTCTTCCCCCATTTACTTCCACTTTCATTCCACAGATACACCTTTCTCACTATTCTTTCAGCATCCATTCCTTCCAACCTGATCTTGTACCAGATTGTTGCTTTTACTTGTCATTTTTTAAAAGTGCTTCAACTCATATCACATCTCAGAGCTTCACCTTGGTGCATTCAGTGCCATCCTAGATATTCAATTTTGCCCCACTTCTAACGTGTCAATCTCACTTTTGTTCCATGCAATCACATCCAAACCATACATAATACTAAACACAGCCACACTCTTCCACATTTCTCTCGGCACATCATACTTACTTGCTTTCATCCTTGGGTTGACTGACATTACCCACATCTTTGTCACTACTGACGTAACTGTCACTTAATGCCAAGGAGTCCTTGCTCACCTTCTCCTTTGTCAAAGCCTTCACCAAAACTGGTAAAATTTTCTTGACCACAGAACTACTAAAGCTATCCTCTGGCTCAGGAGATTGAGAAAGGCCAGAATGGCTCAGGAATGTAGCCTCATCAGGAGCACTGTGTGAAATCTTGTGTGATGGTGGCTGGGCTTTGCCATTGCCGGGACAAGGGGAAGAGGAGCAATGCTTTCTCCAACATACTTCCTCACCACCCTCCATCATGAATAAAGATGGGTGAATAAATTGCATTCTGGAGAAAAGACGATTCCCAGCGTAACAACCTTACGGGTGTATGATGGCTGTCATGCAAGAAATTATATAATGGGGCAGGATGCATAATAAAGAGCAAACACAATACATAACACCCTGAACAGGGATTTTGTGGAGGAGTGAGACGCGGTAATCCCACGATTGCCGTGTGGGTTAAATCCCCACTAAATCTCAAGCACACTGCACAATTACACTCTGTGTAAGTCTCGCAGATTAACTTTGCCTGAACCAGCAAGGCGATGTCCTCCATGCCCCAAAACAGGCCAAGTGCAGTAAGAGAAACCCCAGTAGAGAGTCACCACCACAACTGGGGAAGCTTTCCTGAGGGTCCTTATCAGCAAGGCTGATATCAAACTTTGAAAGACAAACAGACACCAATGCCATCTAGTGACCGCTAGAGTGAGCGGCCATGTCTGAATGCCGTGAGCTCACACTGAATACTGAATGCTTGTGACGCCACACCAACAGTCATGCATGATATCACACTGCTGGGCAGACAGCTGTGGAAGAACAATATACAAACTTGCAAAACTCTCTCACTTTTCACCCAGTTTGTTTCTATGTCTCCTAGTTTGTTTTTTAGCTCTTGTGTCAACATACATGTTATGCACTATATTGATCATCTTTGCACTCAAACCAATCTTTCCTAAGACTCTACCTAGCATTTTTTTATCCACTTTCATCAGCTTTCTATCTCTAGGAGATGTCCTGAGCTTTATTCGTAGGACAGCACAATATTGGATATCATAAAAGTTCATCACTTTTCTGCTCTTTTAAACCTAAAACCTGTAAAAGTATACAGTGATGTGTACCTCTGTGTTCTGTATTACTGATCTTAAAAAAAGAAAATATGCAATCATACTAAAACCAGTTAAAAAAAACAATTTAGTATTCACATAAGATTTTTCTACACCCATAATAACTAACAACAACATTTCCAGTTAATTTCAATGAATGGAATGAGCCCAGGAGACCTGCTAACACATCGAGTCAGTGGATACTACACTTCTAGTCAGTCTTCAGTTGCTGATCATAAATATGGTGAGTTTTTATTTTTCTTTCTTCCCAAAATGGGCTGTGCCTTATGCTTAGCTCAGATGGTCAGCAAGGAAATCGAGACTCACTTTTCACCATGATTCCTGGTCCTTTTACACTGATGCCTATTGGAATGACATTTTGCCTTCAAACTCTGAAAATATTTTGTTAGAGTGTATCTCTCCCCAAATAACTGGCATATATTGAAGATAGTTACCTGTAGACTTTAACGTTAGCCATCACTTTTAATCATGTGCAAGAAAAAAAAAAAAAAAAAAAAAAAATATATATATATATATATATATATATATATATATATATCCAGAAGGCATACAGCAGTTTTATATGTATATTGTATATGCATGTAGTTCCATATTGTAGCCTATGAGTATGTGTGCAAGACAATATAGGCTGTTTACTGTACAGTACAGAACTGTATTGTACTCAGTTTTCAATGTCCAGACTTTTTCACTTTCCGGACTTGGCCCAGTCTGTATTAGTCCGAAGAAATGAGGTAAAGTAAAGTGGGGGCTTACGCTGTATCAGCGCGTGGCTGCAGGCGCTCATCTCCCATCTCCTTGGCCTTTGAGCCTGTGGTGGAATAGTCCCTTACCCTGGGACATGGGGCCAGCATGAAATCCGGGTTTCCACAGTTTACCTTCCCTAGGTTGCCCTAGGTACCCATTTATCGACCAGTGAAGGATGAAAACCTGGGTGGGGTCCGCGCCATCCTCGTCCGGGATCGAACTCGGGCCCACAGATTCGTAGCCAGACGCGCTAGCCACTGCACCGTGGCGGCGCTGAAAAAATGAGGGCTGACTGTATTTCAGTTTACGTCATTTACGTTTTGGCCCCCTCTTCAGGAACACATCCCCCACATAAATCTAGAGGTACCCGCATACAGTCAGCCCTCGTTTCTTCAGACTTCAATTCATCAGACTTTCAATTCTTCGGTCAATGTCTGGGGTTCGGATGATTGTCCGATGCAGCTGTGTTTGTCTGAAGAGTGACAACTTTGACCGGTAGGTAGCTCTCGCAGCAAACGACGCAGGCGACGCTATTAACCCATAAACTGCGGCTATGGGATTAAGAGGGGCTCCCATGGTGCGGCAATATCAGGAAAATATTGACTTTCCTTAAATGATATCTACACTATAGAGATGTGTCACAAATATTTCAATTCACAATTCTGTAACTCAAAATACTGTAGCTACCATATTTCCTAACATTTTTCACCACAAAAATGGATTTCTCGCAGTACCTGGAGCTATTGTAGAGAGCGGGGTGTGGGGAGGGAGGTAGGGGGAGGTGGAGTGGGGATACGCACAGATGACTCGTCGCCATGGTAACAACCATGTGGCAGTGTTGTCAATGTCACATGTGAATACACACAACCACGTTCAGTCTGTGCATGTGTGTGTGTGGGAATCTCTCTCTTCTCTCTCTCTCTCTCTCTCTCTCTCTCTCTCTCTCTCTCTCTCTCTCTCTCTCTCTCTCTCTCTCTCTCTCTCTCTTGCTTCAAAAGAAATAAATGATAAAACAAAAATATTTTCTTTCTATAATGGCAATCTCCGTATAAGTAATATTCTTTCCATTACTCAGACACTAATATTTTGAATTGCAAATAAAGTAAATGGCATCAAAGTACATGGAGTAAACTACATACATATGGAAACACAAATTTAGGTATATATATATATATATATATATATATATATATATATATATATATATATATATATATATATAGATATATATATATATTAGGGGTGGGAATCTTCTACTATCTCACGATTCGATTCGATTCTGATTTTGGGGGCTATGATTCGATTCAAAATCGATTTTCGATTCAAAACGATTTGATTCATGATTTCTGCTTCAATCTAGAGGTGTGTAAAGGATCCTCTTGGTAAAAACCAAAATGAGTCCAAATCTTTGCCTTCAACGAGGACGGGGTCGTTTGAATTTCTCTTTCCTTCTCCATTGCGTCCCGACTCCCGCGTCGTTTCAAAATAAAAGCCGACAGCCAGCGGATTAAAAAAAAAATCATAATAATAAACTCGATTTTGGAACATTTTAAATTGATTTTGAATTGTAGTAAATGAGAATCGCAATTATTATTACTGATATTACTGAATACATTGGGATTAAAAAAAAAGTAGGGGAAGGGGTAGTTCAGTTTATGGACATGACGGTGACAGCGAAGTGACGGGTCTAGAACCTGTACAACGCCCAGGCTGCACCATCGACATTGGGTTTCCAGACGTTGGCGAAAATTATATTTTCCCCATACCTTACATTGCTATCAAAGAACTTTGAATCATGCAAATATATATATATATATATATATATATATATATATATATATATATATATATATATATATATATATATATATAATTTTTACGTTTGTCCTTTTTGGGGGGCAAATGTCCTTTTCTTATTGTAGGTTTGTTCTTTTTCTCACTGTAGTATCTGGCAACCCTGGTACTGTGTTTACTCAGTGACTCACGCCAGTATTCTTAAACACTTTGCTCTCTCACTACATCAATTTTCCAAGATCCCAGTGACGACTAGCAGGGTTTTCAAGACAGTTTCTCCGTATAATAAACTAGAAATATTGCCAATCCATCACCAAAACCATATGAATACCCATGATTTCTTCAGCTAGAGCCTTTGGAAAGTTGTGGTGGTGAGTGAGCAAAGTCTTTAAGAATACGGGCATCAGTTCCGCGTGTGCACTGTTTATCGCCTGACGCCTTCATCATGCCTAAAGTTATAGAAAAGAGGAAGCGTGTTGTGCTTACACTTAAGCGGAAGGTAGACATTTGTCGACGATTAGAGAGAGGTTAAAGGAGACAGCAACTAATGGTGGAATATGGTGTGGGTTCATCAACTATTTATGACATTAAATCCCAAACGAAAAAGTTGCTGGATTACATGAAAGCCACCGACACCCCAAAGGCAGCGGAAAATCGTCACACACTGCAGTATCGTGGTGAAGTGATGGACAAAGTGTTATACGAGTGGTTCAGCTTGAAAAGATCAGGAGTCACAATTACAGGCCCAATGCTACAAGAGAAAGAGCTTGATTTAGCTAAGAAGATGGGCTAGGAAGGGGCATGTCAGTTCTCTGATGGCTGGCTCCACAGGTTCAAGGTTCGTCACGGCATAAGGAAGCTGGACATCTCGGGAGAATCAAAATTTGTAACCCATCAACTTATTTATAAGAGGAAAGTATTAAAGAGAATGTTAGTACAGTAGTATTGTGTGTTGGTGAGTGTGAGGTGGCAGCGCAGGTGGCGACGCAAGGCACGGCGATCAGCTGATCTTTGTTATGATAAGATGCGTGAGTGTAGGGTGGTGATTGTGGACATAATTTCGCTTTTATTCAAGTATCCAGCAACTTTTGGTATCCAGCATGTTGGTGGTTCCATTGATGCCAGATAAGAGGGATTTTACTGTATATCTATTTTTATTTGGCCCATTATCCATTGCTTGATAATTTGGTACTTGGTATATATATATATATATATATATATATATATATATATATATATATATATATATATATATATATATACCTAAATTTGTGTTTCCATTTGTATATAGTTTTCTCCATCTACTTTGATGCCATTTACTTTATTTGCGATTCAAAATATTAGTGTCTGAGTAATGTAAAGAATATTACTTATACAGAGATTGCCATTATAGAAAGAAAATATTTTTGTTTTATCATTTATTTCTTTTAAAGCAAGAGAGAGAGAGAGAGAGAGAGTGTGTGTTATAGATTCACGCACACACACAGAGACTGAACATGGTTGTGTGTATTCACATGTGACATTGACAACACTGCCACATGGTCGTCGCCATAGCAACAAGTCATCTGTGTGTATCCTCCCTGCCACCTCCCCCTATTTCCCTCCCCACACCCCGCTCTCCACAATGGTTCCAGATACTGCCAGAAATCCATTTTTGTGGTGAAAAATGCTTAGAAATATGGTAGCTGGCACGAAACTCACACGTCGCCTGCATCCTATGCCGTGAGAGCTACCCACCGGTCAAAGTTGTCACTCTCCGGACAAACACAGCTGCATCGTACAATCGTCCGAACCCCCAGACATTGACCGAAGAATTGAAAATCCAATGAATTGAAGTCCGAAGAAACGAGGGCTGACTGTATATATGTATATATATATATATATATATATATATATATATATATATTATATACACACACACACACACACGAGAAGAGAGATGGAATAAATTCCATGAGGCCATGAATGTACTTGAAAGATGGGAAGAATTCCTTAAAATTTACAAGGAGGCAGAAGAGAAATTGTGCCTAAAAGGAGGAAGAAGATAACAGGGGAAAAAGAATGGTTCAACTCAAGATGTGAGACGGCAAGAAGGAAAAAAGATTCGTCAAACAAGTGGAGAAGAAGTAGAAGAACAAACCTTTGGAACAATTACAAGCAAGCAAGAAATGATTATGTGATGGTCCTTAGAGAAGAATAAAGACAGTTTGAGAAAGACATAATCGACAGATGCAAGAATGAACCCAAACTTTTCTATAGATTTGTGAATAGAAAATTAAAAAGAAAAACCGGAATAGATAAATTAAGGGTGGATGGAGTGATTTATGAACACATGAAAGTGATGGCAGATATGATGAATAGGATCTTCAATGAGGTTTTTACGAGAGAAAAAGAATTTGTGAGACCACAGG
Source organism: Callinectes sapidus (assembly GCA_020233015.1). NCBI lineage: Eukaryota > Metazoa > Arthropoda > Malacostraca > Decapoda > Portunidae > Callinectes > Callinectes sapidus. The sequence continues at coordinate 10,715,714 of CM035195.1, read as the reverse complement.
ATGTGCAAGATCAAGGGAGAATGGAAGACTTTCAAGTGACCATACAGGAAATAAATAATATACTCAAAAGTTTAGACGGGAGGAAAGCTACGGAACCAGATGGAGTGTCAGAGTGGTTACTTAAGAAGTGCAGGGATGAACTGAAAGATAAATTACACAGCATAATATGTACTTCCATAAATCATGGAACAGTTTCACAGGACTGGAAAAGGGTAGACATTGTTCCCCTATTCAAGGGAGGAAATACTGAAAATCCATCAAATTAGAGACCAGTGTCGTTGACAAGCGTGGTTGCTAAAATTTGTGAAAAGCTAATAAAAGATAAATGGACCAAGTTTCTGGAAGATAATAGAATCCTCACGAACTGTCAGTTTGGGTTTAGAAAGGGCAGATATTGTACAACTAACCTATTATGCTATTATTCAAGAGTGATTGATACAATACAGGAAAGGAATGGTTGGGTAGACGGCATTTATCTATATCTAAAGAAAGCGTTTGATAAGGTACCACACAATGGACTGTGGAGCCCAGTTTTAAGTGGGGACCCACAAGTATCAGTGTTAGCACCAATTATGTTTGCTGTTTATATTAATGATATGGTAGAAAATGTAACCAGGTATGTGAGTTTTTGCTGATGATGCTAAATTTTTTAGAAAAGTGAAGGATATGGAGGAATGTGAAGAACTGCAGAGAGACCTAGATAAGGTATGTGAATGGAGTAACCAATGGCAAATGGATTTTAATTTTGGGAAGTGCAAAAAGAAGGAGTTAGGAAAAAGCAACAGAAGGTGCACCTATAACTATGAAATGAAAAATGAAATTATAAATAAGACCTGAGAAGAAAAAGAATTGTGAGTAATATTTACATAGGATTTATCACCAGAACTTCATATTAATAATATTGTAAGTGAAATGCTCAACCTACTAAGAAACATAAGAACATCGTTTACATATTTAGATAAAGAAATGATGAGGAAGATAATTACATCTATGATAAGACCAAGGCTGGAATATGCAGCAGTGATCTGGTCACCTCATGAGAAGAAACATATAAGGAAACTGGAATGTGTGCAGAGAGCAGCAACCAAGATGACACCAGAATTACTTATGGGGAAAGACTAGCTAGGATGCTCACAACATTGGAAAAGAGAAGAGAAAGAGGAGACATGATTATACTCTTCAGATTGCTGAATGGAGTGGAAAATATAGATAGAGGAGACTTATATGAATTGAACGTGAGAGAAACAAGAGGTCATGGAAGAAAATTGAAAGCAGCCACCTGCAGAAGAGACATCAAAAAGTATTGTTTCCCACACAGAAGCATTGAGACATGGAATGGTCTGGAAGAGGAGGTGGTGTGTGCCAGAAATATTCACATTTCTAAGGAAAAGTTGGATAAATATAGTTATGGAGACAGGACAGTATGAGCTTAGCTACCCTCCCATATGTCACAACTAGGTAAATACACACAAACACACACACACCTTGGACTCAAAGGTTAGCTTGCTCAAGTAATACAGGTGAATTTTCGGGATTTCTGAATGAAAGCAGGGGAACAACAAGAAGGCTAACTAGTGTAGAAAGAGAAATGAGACTAATGAAAGAGCTATTAAATAGCATGTTGACGAAATATGAGTTACTCTCAAAATAAAATAAGGAAATGAAAAACATGTTTGCCAAGTATGACCAGATTATGGAAACTAATAAAGAGATGAAGAAAGAGTTAGGGAATATAAAAAAGGAAAATGAAGACCTCAAAGAAAAATGTGTGACCTATGAAGCACAACTGGAAGTTCTCAAAGGTAAAGTGAAGGATGATTCAGCAAAAATTTACCAAGTTTGCAGTGACTCCAAGCTGACAGAACTGCAAGATGTATGGAAGAAAGAAAGGGAAGAAGAAAATATTACTCTTGCAGAGGTAATTAAGAAACAAGTACAGGACAATACAAAGGGCACTGTCATACAAATTACTAAGGAGAAAGAAAACCTGGTGAGGGACACAGTGGACAGAAAAAAATGTATGGTAATTTATAGAGTACAGGAAAAGAAAAATCCTAATAAATATGGGAGGAAAAGAGAGGAGAGAGAATTAGAGAAAAAGGTTATACAAAAGGTTCAAGATGACACTCAAAACTTAGAACACGAAATTGAAGAAACGTATAGAATATGGAAATATATGGAATGAAATGCAAGACCACTTAAGGTGAGAATGAAATCACAAGTGGCAGTGGAAGAAATTACAGCAAGAGCTAATAGACTGGCACAAAATGTGGGATATAAGAAGATTTTGATAAAGAGAGACATGAATTTGGAAGAAAGATATAAGGAAAACGATCTGAGACAAGAGGCTAAGAAAAAAAATTTAATGAGGACAGAAACCGAGAAGACTTTTTACTGGAGGGTGTTAAACATGAAGCTGAGGAAGTGGTTTACCCGGGAGAAAGAAGAGAAAGTAGAGGAACCACAGCAGCAGTAGCAGGTACAAGTGATGGAAAGAGCAACAAATTAAAAGTAGCATATGCAAATATGGATGGGATAATTTTAACTATGATATAAATAAAAGATTATCTAAATTATAAAAAAAACAGAGGTATTCTGCATGGTAGAGACAAAATTAAAGGAAGAAATTCAAATAAATTTCCAGCAAAAGGGATGTAGAATTTGGAGAAGAGATAGAAAAGGAAAAGGAGGAGTAGGGGTACTAATAATAATGCAAGAAGACATCTTTATAGAGGAAGTACAATATGGTGATGGCATGGCAGAAGTCATTAGCATAACAATTAGAACTAATGAAAGAGAAAGGAGGAAAATTATAATAACATATGTGCCATCAAAAACTAATATGTAGTAGTTAGAAGAACATAAATTAATGCAGAAGGAGGTGTTAGAATGCCGGGATGACATTACAAGGAAGGACAAGAAGGTACTGTTAGTGGGAGACTTTAACTACATTGTGTGAACTGGCAAGAAATGGAAGGGAGTGGAAACACAGGATCATGGAGTGAAGATATGTTGCAGTTAGCCATGGAAAACACTCTGGATCAATGGGTGGAAGAATTCACTAGGCTTAGGGGAGAAGAAGAACTGTCACTGCTAGATCTGGTATTCACAAAAAAAAAAAAAAAAACTCCATCCCATCATTAAGTACCAAAGCCGAGTGGGGAAAAGTGATCATGTTTTGATCTAAATGAATGGGCTTAGGTAAGAAAAGAAGAGAATTATAAAAGTGGAAGGTTAAATTATGAAAGGGGTAACTTTGAAGACTTAAGGAAATTTTTTTTAAGTATAGACTGGAGAGGGATCATGAGTGGTAAAACAGCACAGGAGAAATATAAAATATTCTTGAGGAAGTGTAATGAAGGTGTGGAAAGATATGTACCTAAATTCAGAGTAAGGCGTAGCAAACACACATGGTACAACTCTAGACGTGCAGAAGCGAAGAGGACAAAAGATAGAACTTGGAGGAAACTAAAGAAGCAGAGGAGTGAAATTAATAGAGAGAGATACAAAGAAGCAAGAAATGAGTATGTCAGTAGAAGAATAGAGGAGGAAATAGTTTTTGAAAAGGATGTGGTAGAGAAGTGTGAAAATGAACCCAAACTCTTCTATAAGTATATAAATGGAAAGATGAAGAGTACATAAACCATAGACAAGATAGTTAAGGGAGGAAAAACATACCAAACAGCAGAAGAGCTTAGTGAAATTATAAACGAGAGCTTCAAGCAAGTATTCACAGAAGAGGAGGCATTTGCAGAACCAGGTATGATAGAGGCATGGGAGGGATTCAAGGAGGTTGTGGTACAGAAACAGGATGTTGATAGACTGATGGGAAGTCTGGATGTAATAAAAGCAATAGGACCGGATGGAGTGTCAGGCTGGACACAAAGGGAATGTATCAACTAGTACAGCCAATTTGGGAAGTGATTAACAGCTCAATAGAGGAGGGGAGGGTACCACAGGAGTGGAAGAGGGCCAGCATAGTGCCCATTTACAAAGAAGAAGACAGACCCATCAAATTAAAGGCCTGTGTCACTAACAAGTGTGGTCATCAAAATCTGTGAGATATTAATGAAAGAGAAATGGGTGAGATATTTGGAAGACACCAGAGTCATAACTAACAGGCAATTCGGATTCAGGCAAGGAAAATCATGCATGATGAGCCTACTAAGTTTCTATACAAGATTAATTGAAGGAATTGAGAACAGAGAGAGGTGGATGGATGCTGTCTACCTAGATATCAAATAAGCATTTGATAGAGTTCCACACAAAAGACTCTTATGGAAACTGGAGCACATAGGTGGACTGAGAGGAAAAGTATTAGAATGGATGCAAGACTATTTGAAGGATAGAGAAATGAGAACTGTAATCAGGGAAGCAACCTCATGTTGGAGAAATGTAACAAGTGGAGTACCGCAGGGGTCAAATCCTAGCACCCATACTGTTTCAAATATATGTAAATGATATTCCATATGGCGTAACCAGCTATATGAATCTGTTTGCAGATGATGCCAAATTGATGAGAATTTTTAAGAACACTGATGACTGTCGAGAACTACAAGGGGATATAGACAAGATTGATGAATGGAGTAATAGGTGAAAACTGGACTTTAATGCAAAGAAATGTTGTGTGATTGAACTAGGAAAAAGCAAAACAAGGCCAAATGGAACTACAAGATGGGACAGGAGGAAATACTTAAGACAAAGGAAGAAAAAGATGTAGGGATAGTGATACAAGATACACTGAGCCCAGAACGGCATATAAATCAAATATTTGGATCCACATGCAGAACATTAACCAACATTAGGGTGGCTTTCCACTACATGGATAAGGACATGATGAAAAAACTTCTAACCAGTATGATACGTCCAAGGTTGGAATATGCCGCTTTGGTGTGGTCACCAAATGCAAAAAAGGATGTAAGGAAATTAGAAAGGATACAAAGGATGACCACAAAAATAGTACCAGAATTAAGAGAACTAACTTATGAAAATAGATTAAAGGAAATGGGACTGCCAACTCTGCAATATAGAAGAGAGAGAGGTGATCTAATAACTCTGTATAAGATAGTAAATGGCATTGAAAAGCTGGACAAGCAAAACCTGGTGATGATGGAAGAAGAAACTAGACAGGACACTCAAGGAAGATCAAAAAGAGTTGGTGTCTAAAGGACACAATAAAATACAGTTTTCCACATAGAATTTTGGACACCTGGAATGGATTAAAAGAGGAGGTTGTTGAAGCAACCAATATGCATAAACTCAAGGAAATGTTGGAGATATGGAGACAAGACATTATGAGCCCTGCTTGAACCCTGTACAACACACCTAGGTAAATACACACACTGACCGACGCTTGCGCTGACTGCTAACTCTATACAGGGGACTCATACGCCCATGTATGGAGTATGCTTCACATGTTTGGGGAGGCTCCACTCATACAGCTCTTTTGAACAGGGTGGAATCAAAAGCTTTTCGTATTATCAACTCCTCTCCTCTGACTGACTGTCTTCAGCCTCTTTCTCATCGCCACAATGTTGCCTCTCTTGCTCTCTTTTACCGCTATTTTCATGCTAACTGCTCTTCAGATCTCGCTAACTGCGTGCCTCCCCTGCTTCCGCAGCCTCGCTGCACAAGACTTGCCTCTTCCTCTCACCCCTATTCTGTCCACCTCTCTAATGCAAGAGTTAACCAGTATTCTCAGTCTTTCTTCCCTTTCTCTGGTAAACTCTGGAACTCTCTTCCTGCCTCTGTATTTTCACCTGCCTATGACTTGAACTGTTTCAAGAGAGAGGTATCAAGACACTTATCCCATTCTTCTTTTGGCTACTGATTATGGACTTTCCAGGGACTGGCACTAGAGTGGGCTATTTTGTTTGATTTTTGTTGCCCTTGGCTGCCTCCCTTCTACATAAAAAAAAAAAAAAAAAAAAAAAAAAAAATCACTTCAATGCCCCTTACTGCTGGAGGAGCCTAGTAATGTATGTACAGAGGAGAGAGGAGGTTATTCATAGTTGTCCTGTCTCCAAAAGTGAACCAGTCAGAAAAGAGAGTATTGCAAATATGGAAGGTGAGAAGGAGTCAACTCTGGCATGGAGTAGAAGCGATGTAAACAAACCCGCGGGAACTTATCATCTCTTGGAAACACCACTCGGACTAAAAAGATTACCTGGCTCAAATAGTACAGGAGATTTTTCAGGTTTTGAAAATGAAAGCAGAGGAATGTAGAAATGAATGTAGAAAGGGAAGTGAGATTTATGAAAGAACTGTTGGAAAGTATGATGACAAAATATGAGCAAATCAAAGAAGAAAATAAGGAAATGAAAAGCATGTTTCTCAAGTACAAACACATTATAGAAGCTAATAAGGAGATGCAGAGGGAATTAGTTAGTATAAAAGAAGAAAATGATATTCTCAAGGATAAATGTGTGAATTATGAAGTCCAGCTTGAAGATCTTAAGGGAAAAGTGAAGGATGATTCAGAAAAAATAGATAAAGTTTGTAGTGACTTCCAGCTGACAGAACTGAAGAATGTATGGGAAAAAAGTAAGGGAGGAAGAAAAGATTAGTTTTGCTGAGAAAGTAAAGAAACATACAGGAAAAGACAAAGGACACTGTCACACAGATTATTAAAGTAAAGGAAAACTCAGTGAAGGATATGGTGCACAGAAAGAAATGTATGGTAATTTATACACTACAGGTAAAGAAAATCCCAACAAATATGAAAGAGAAAGAGAGGAGAGAGAATTAGTGAAAAAGGTCATACAAAAGGGTCAGGATGACACACAAAGCTTAGAACAGGAGGCTGAAGAAATGCATAGAATTGGTAAATATAGGGAAGGAAATACAAGGCCACTCAAAATGAGGATGAGATCACAAGTGGCAGTGATGAAAATAACAGTAAGAGCTGGTTGGCTGGCTCAAAGTGAAGGATACAAGGAGGTATGGATAAAGAGAGACATGAATTTGGAAGAAAGATAGAAGGAAACGATCTAAGACAAGAGACAGAGACAGAGAAGAAGACTTTTTACTGGAGGTTGCTAGACATGAGGCTGAGGAGGAGGTTTATTTAGGAGAAGGAAGAGGTAGTAGAGGAACCACAACAGCAGCAGCAGGAGGTACAAGTGATGGAAAGAGCAACAAATTAAAAGTAGCATATACAAATGTTGATGGGATAATATCAAGTATGTTAGAAATAAAGGATTATTCAAGTATTAAAAAACCAGATGTATTCTGCATGGCAGAGACAAAATTAAAGGAAGAAATCCACAGAAATTTCCAGCAAGAGGGATACAAAATTTGGAAGAGAGATAGAAAAGGAAAAGGAGGAGCAGTGGAACAGGAAGAAATACCTAAGACAAAAGAAGAAAAGGATCTAAGGGTGGTGATACAGGATACACTGAGCCCAGAACAGCATATAAATCAACTATTTGGATCAACATACAGAATATTATCCAATATTAGGGTGGCTTTCCATCACATGGATAAGGATATGATGAAAAACATCTTAACCAGTATGATACATCTGAGGTTGGAATATGCCACTGTGTGGTCACCTAATAAAAAAGGATATAAGGAAATTAGAAAGGATCCAAAGAGTAACCACAAAAATCCTATTCAGTATTCAGTATTCACACACGTACACATACCACTGTCCTCATCATACTGCATACAACATACTTTGGGAATCACAGGTTGTTTGCGATCCTGCAAAGCCCTTTTAGCTCCCCAAAGCGCCAGTTGTCAGACACACCCCAAGAGGCTGGGACACAACCCCTAACTAAGACCCAGTACCCATTCACTACTGGGTGGACAGGTGTGTGGATAAGAGGAGAACGCCCATCTTTCTCCACTCGCCCTACAATTAAGGGAGCTAACATATGAAGACAGATTAAAGGAAATGGGGCTGCCAACACTGTAAGATGGAAGAGAGAGAGAGGAGATCTAATAACTCTATATAAGATAGTAAATGGCATTGAAAAGCTGGACAAGAAAAACCTGGTGATGATGGAGGAAGGAACGAGACAGATGAGAGGACACTCAAGTAGGATAAAAAAGAGTTGCTGTTTAAAGGACATAAGAAAGTACAGTTTTCCACATCGAATTGTGGACACTTGGAATGGTTTAAAAGAGGAGGTTGTTACAGCAACCAATATCCATAAATTCAAGGAAATGGATATATGGAGGTATGGAGACAGGACACTATGAGCCCTGCTTGAACCCTGTATAATACAACTAGGTAAATACACACACACACACACACACACATAGATATCTAAAATCATGAGCATAACATTCAATACTTCCATGTTATTCAGAAAAGACATTTATCTATTAGAAATTATTTTTGTACTGTACTATCGGTTGCTTTGCACTTAATAGGTAGGGAAGTGCTGGTAGCAGCATCTACTTACACCCCTCACCATTATGGTGCTTCAGGCACCTGGTTTGAATTTGTGCAGTGACCTAATTTTGGCCTTAAATAACTTTTCTTCACCCCATCTTAAAGAATGCAGACTATTAAAAAATTTGAATTATCTGTGTTTGGATTAAAAGACTTTTACTGTACATACAATGTGATGCTTTAGGGAATAATACTAAATTTAAAGATGCAGCTCAATTATTTTAGATTTCTTGATCAGTTTAATTTTTTTTCTTTTTTTCCTCATACAGGAGAGACTGGAGAAGGTAGCTGCCGGTTAGAACCGAGTAGCATGCCACTCAACGAGAGCCTCACCCGTTTTCATCAGCTGCGCAAGGAGTCTGATATTCAGTTAATCAAATGTATCCAAAAAGATACAAATCATAGGCATATTGTGGCCTCTCCTCTTTCTGCTGCCACTCTGTTCTTTGTAGACAAGGAGCTTGAGCGTCAGTACCGTCAGCAGGCTCACAAACCACGACAAGATGCTCCACCTACCCTTGCCTCCACACACTTCAACACTTACTTTGATATCCTGGTGAGTGCCCTCGTCTACTTAGGTGTGAGCATCTCTTTGTTTATCCTGTTTCACTACACGTTGGGTTGGTTGGTATTGTGCCTACTGTCAACCAGTTGGTACCTGATTTTACTGGTATTATGCTGTCCACATTTGGTTCGTGGAGATGGCACCAGGGCAACTTCCCCAGTCATCTCACAAATTTATGAGTGTTTAACACAGTGGAGACCGTGGCATGTGTGTGGAGCCTCTCTCATCTGCCTCCCTCTGGCAGTTGTCCTTTATAATTTTTCTTGTACCCTGTCTGGCTATGATGAGGAAATGCGGTATTTCTGTTATCTCTCTTTTGTTGCTTTGATACATTTATGCAACTTCACACAGCTGAACTGTTGGATGAAAAACATTCTAGCAACTCTAGGGACAGTGATTCTTTTGGTGCTAGCAGTCCCTAAACATTGTTTAGAAGTAGAAGAGGGAGAACTCACAAGCAATGCTACTAATGTAACCATGCCAGATCCTCAGAGGGATAACATGGCTCAGTTTTCTTATCAAGAGATGGTAGTTGCTGCCACATTGTTGTTATTGCTTGTATGGTTTCTTAACAGAGAATTTGAAATTGGCTATAGATTGAGTTTCCATGGGTCAGTAATGGCTATTAAAGACAAGGTTCATGTTCAGACCATGAAAAATCAGGCTGATTGGCTGTTGCATAACATCATCCCAAGGCATGTAGTGGACTCTATTAAGACCTGTGCCAAGTACTCAGAAAACCACCGTGATGTAGCCATCATGTTTGCCTCCATTGTCAACTTCAATGAACTGTATGATGAGGACTACCTAGGAGGCAAAGAGTACCTGCGTGTCCTCAATGAGCTAGTAGCTGATCTAGATGAGCTCCTTTCCCGCCCAGAGTTCAAGAATATTGAGAAGATCAAGACAATAGGTAGCACATACATGGCTGCCTCTGGTCTGGATGCTAAAGTGCGGCTGAACAACACAGATGCACACCAACACATCTTTGAATTAGTGGAGTTTGCTCTTGCCACACAGAAGGTCATTGATGACTTCAATCAAGACCTCATTGAATTCAATCTCATTGTAAGGATTGGCCTTAACTTTGGGGATGTTACGGCTGGCATCATTGGTACTACAAAACTCTACTATGACATCTGGGGCGATGCAGTGAACATAGCTTCCAGAATGGACTCTACAGGAGTACCTGGCCGCATCCAGGTGAGCAATAGGTGTGCCACCGTGCTCAACCGCAGATATGAGTTAGAGCGACGTGGACAGGTATTCGTCAAAGGGAAAGACAATATGGATGTGTACTTGCTCAAGGGCCGCAAAGATGATGTTTGAGGAAGTGGTGATTGTGGTCATGTGAACTATGTTCAGGAATCACAAAATAAGTCAGCACAAAATGTCTTGGAGGCTTCAATATGCATATATTATTGGAAAATGTTTTATTGTAAATAGTAGAAACAAAATAAGAATTAAAACTTTGCATGTCAATAGGTTTTTAATAATGTCCATGCATTACTATTTTGTAAAGTAATATTATTGTTATGTGGAAATCAAGCAAATTGTAAATTTTTTTGTACCCAAAACACCGTATTCTTTTGAGTGTAGACTATAAAAGCATAGGTTTCAGAAGACAAAAATCTGTTTTTTCGATACCACTTGCTCTGTACTTGATGAAACAGATAAATACTTATTAGAGCTTTGGATTTAAGACTAACTACACTTGCTGATCCCAAGTGGTGAGAATACCATTCAGAGGACTTAATTCCTGCTGTGTTCCAAGGATAGCTATTTAAATTTCATTATTGGTATGTGGCATCAGAAAGGACATCCAGTTGTACATCCTCAAGTCCACTGTGTTCACATCAGTTTCATCAAATGTGGAATTTATGATATATATATATATATATATATATATATATATATATATATATATATATATATATATATATATATATATATATATATACAAGGGGTTTTCATAAGACAGTAATTATGTTCATAGTTACTGTATGTTACGTGCTTTTGGTGTAGAAGATAGGAGAGGACACCAAAAGAAGGAAGATTTGTGGTGATGTATTTACATCATACACAGAAATGTCTCTTGCTCTTATCTAGATAATGAAGCAAGTATTTCAAGTTAAGTAGAAATGTCTCCATCATTACTTCCTTCAAGAGCCATTATATGAAATAAACCCTAGTCACACCACCTGAAGATCAAAATTACTTTTCACTTCAAAGCTTGTGTGTTATTCTCAATAGAGTAAGGAAACTTTTGTGCTCTAGCTCATGTGCTCTTAGTTGATGAGTGCCATTTATGATGTGAGTCACAAGGTTGCTTTTAACATGAGCAAGGTGTTACATTTATGTAAATATTAATGCAAATGGAAAAGCTACCAAGTTTTAAGAATCATTGAGAATTAAGCATGTTTTTTGACATTGTAAAGACTGCCATGCATTTGTTTTTATTATTATTGTCCAACCACACATTGTTTGGAGTGTTAAGTAAATGAGGATTTGCTTTTCCTATGAAGCTTTACAAATGTTGAATAAATACAAACATGCTGTACATTTAACATTTCTTATTGATATTATATATCAATGCTGTTCATTTCAACACTGTAACTCGTAGTTCATGTGTAAGTCATCAATGAGAGTACTGTTAAGGACTGTCAGGTTTATACATGAGTCCAAGTTGCAATTATTGCTTGGTATTGTTATTTTCCAGCAACCACACTCTTGTTTTGGATGGTCTTCATGCTGGTGGCCAGTGTTGTTGGTATGTGTGTGACACAGATTGATTAATATGCATTTACAGGCTGTGTTCATTTTAAGATGAGTAAGTATTTTGAATAACATGTTTTAATGTTTACAATAAAAGGTTTTACTTAAAAATTTTCTAAGAAATTGCAGTTCACATTACTTCCAATGTTGCTTGATCAGTAAGATTCCAGAATTCTTATAAACTGAAGTTCAAGATATAATTAGGTAAAGCCTTAGATTATTAACTGTCCAATTAAACTAAGTGTTCATAGTTTAAACAGACACAAGAAACTGTAATAACATTTAAGAAGAAATGTAAATTGAGAGAATTTAATTAAAAAGGAAGCTGCAAGTAAGAGTTGTAATTATAGAACATGAAAGTTATTCATCATCCAGTATATAAAATTGAGGTAGATAAATATAGCCTTGTTCAGTGATGTTGGTGTAAAGAGCAGAGAAATCCCATTTTTTGGAATCAAAATAAGATCTGGACTAAACATATAAGTTTTAAGATATTGTAGCTCTTCATTGGAAGTGTTGTGCTGTGGTGATTAGGTCATTGATAGTTAGGTGTGGCCACTGTCTCAGGTGTTTATAAGGAACTGGAAGCAACTAAGCAAGCTCCTGAGAATGTGTTGAAGTGCCTTATGTTAAGTACTACCAGAAGCAGAGTAAAGACCTTGCTACCTAAAAAAAGTTAAAAGTTTAGTTGTTATTTTTTAATGATACACAGTTTCTCATTTATTAAAGGAATGAACTTTTACCAGAAATGTATAAACTATGTGATATGATAATTTTTCTCATGAATTGATATATTTTATGTTGATAATAAAGAATTGAATTGGAAAGTTAGTAATGCTGAAAGATATGAGATTTTTATGACTAAAAAGTATTTTTTCACTTACCTGTTCCTTCTACTATAGACAATGAACACATTGTCTCCTTGCGTGTCAGTATGTAAAATCAACCCCCCCCCCTTTGTGCTTGCCACTGCATCTGTCTGTCTACTCCCTCCAATGTCCATCCTTGTACCCCACTTCTCTAAGACCTCAACAAATAACTCGGAAGAGAAGTATTGCGTGGGGAGGAAGGGCGGCAGTGTATGTAGAAGGAACAGGTAGGTGAAAAAATACATTTTAGTCATAAAAATGTTATTTATTTCACATAATACCTGTTCCTTCTATTATATGTAGATTCCCACATTTAGGTGGTGGGGCAATTCAGTGTAGAGAGTTGAATATGGGTGATAAAGTCCACAAATAACCGCGACTTACCAGGAAGGAACAAAGTTGCGTAGGGAAAGGCTCTGGTCCAAGTTGCCATAGCGCCTCCCAGTAGACCTGTGTCGTACCATGAGCTGACTCAGAGGGGAGGAGTGTGAGGCACAACAGTAGGTATCAAGAAACAATGTTACCAGCAGCCACCACAGGTCCCAGGGAAAAGACACCATCCTGGACCCTGTGGACTGACCTGAGATTGTGAGCAGCAAAGACTGATTGTGTCCTCCAGCAAGCCACTGCCATGATCTCCAACAACGCCCTGTTGCTGGACCACAAGAGAGACGTTGCCATGCCCCGGATGTCATGCGCCCTCACCCAGAAAGTAGGTCCCAGGGGGTCGTAAGCAGAACGTATTAACTGCCGGAGGAAATACGAGATGGTCACCTTGGAGAGAGGGCATGTGGGATCCTGGACTGAAAGGAACAGGTGCTTGGGCTAAGATGGAGACTGTGTAATGTGAAGGTACCATCAAAGAGCCCGAACAGGACAGAGGAGCCATTCACTGTCATCCGACTTGGTAACACAAACTCCCAAGGGAGTGGGTAAGTAGGAGTTTCCGTCTTAGCCACAAAGTCCGGAAGGTAGGAGAGAACCATGTCGCTATCCTAGAAGGCAACCTGAGCAAACAGTGCTTGTAGTTCCCCAACTCTTGGCTGTCACCAGAACAACTAGGAAAAGAGTCTCCTGGTTCAAGAGCCAAAGAGAGGACTGGTCCAACAGTTCAAAAGGTGTGCCAACAATACGGTGTAGAACCATATCCACATTCCAAGGGGGCAACCTGGTTGTGGTCCTGGGGACCTGCTGACTGCAGGCGTGAATGACCTCCCGTAAGACCTGGTCAATAAAAGGGTTGAACCCTTTCAGATGGAAGACACTTTTAAGCATAGCCTTGTAGCCCTTGATCACAGAGAGAGAAAAGTGACAGTCCTGGTGCAAATGTAGAAGGAAAGCCACAAACTTTTGACTGGAAGGTGTCGACACAGTGTGACCCTCCCGGCGGCACCATAGGTGGTAACGTCTCCACTTGCATTGGTAATTCACAATTGTTGATCACCGCAGAGATCTCACCAGAAACAGCACAACTCCAGGAATAGCCCTGAGAGTGGAGGAGTTGCTGGATAGTTTCCATGCGGTCAGTTGAAGCATGTGGAGACTGTTGTGGAAGCGATGAAAGTGTGGTTGCCACAGGAGGTGTGGGCACATCGGCAGAAAGCGAGAAGTGTCAACGGTTGCTTGCAGCAGGTTTGAAAACCACCCCTTGCTCAGCCAAAACAGAGCAATGAGGATGACGTATGTCTCCTGCAATGACCAAAGTTTGGAAAGGAGACGCTTGATCGCTGGAGACAGGGGTAAGGCGTAGAGCTCCATGTGATCCCAGGAGAACAGGAAGGCATTCATCGCAAAGGCCATGGGATCGGGAAATGGAAAGACAAACCCAGGAAGCCAGCAGTTCTGGCTGGTGGAAAAGAAATCCTCAAGGGGCATACCCCATAGCCGTCACAGGGCCTAACAGACCTTGTGATGGAGGATCCACTCTGTGGATAGGACCTGAGACCTCTGGCTGATATATTCTGCCACCACATTGCGTGACCCACTGACGAATTGAGGCCAGAGAGAAATATACCTGCTCTCCGCCCACGCAAAGTCCACTGAGCTTCGTCATTGAGAGCCGAAGAATGAGTGCCCCCCTGGTGAGAAAGGTATGCCAGAGCTGTGGTGTTGTTTGCAAACACTCCCACCATCTTGCCTTGGAGAAGGTGTTGGAAATGAAGGAGAGCAAGCTGAACTGTCTGTAGCCCCATGAGATTGATTGAGAGAGCAGACTTTCCCTCGAACCACAGGCCACTAGCAACCACAAGTGGAGGCATCCATGTGTAGCAGGAAATCCAGAGAAACGTCCCAAAGATCCCTGCTGACAAGAAGATTAGACTCCAGCATCCACCACTGGAGTCCAGCTGATCTGCTCCGAGTTGTCCTGCGAGACCACTGAGACTGAAGGTGAAACTGCAGACTCCACATCCACAACTGAGCCCCTGAGACCAAGTGAATAAGGGATGCCATGTGACCCAGCAAAGTTAGCCACTCTTTGGTGGTTAGGTGTGGTGAATCCAAGATATCTTGGAGATGATAGAAAAGGTTGTCTAGCTGAGTCCACATCAGGAAAGTCTTTAAAGAAGTAGTCGGAATGTTGACTCTTAAGAAGACCAGCTCCTGAGCTTGTCGTAGGCATGACTTGTCGAAGTTGATGTGGATTCCCAGTCGGGCACAAAGCTGTAGCAGGATCTGGGTTGAGGCGAGGGCCTCTTGGTAACAGGACGCCAGGAGAAACCAATCATCTAGATATCCAAGGAGCCAGATGCCCTGCTTGTGCAACTCCACTGAAACGTGATCATTGTGAACACCTGAGGAGCTGTAAATAGGCTGAAGCACAGGGCCCTGAACTGGAGTGCACAGCCCTCCCAACCGAAACAAAGAAACCGACAGCTTAGAGGATGTACAGGAACCTGGAGATATGCATCCTTCAGGTCAACCAACACTATCCAGTCATGCCAGCAGACAGGTGCCTGCACTATCTGGATTGTTTCCATCTGGAACTTTTGTAGTGATGACATGGTGGTTGAGGAAGGAGCGGTCGAGGACCGGACAAAATCCACCCATCACCTTGGGGACCACAAAAAGCTGACTGTAGAACCCAGGTGTCTGAGGAGCTTCTTCCACGGCTCCCTTGTCGAGGAGGGCTGTGACTTCTGCTGTCAGAGCTCTGCCTTGCTCGGATTCTGTCAAGTAAGAAGCCAAATGCTGAGGAAACCAGGACAATGGGGGAAAGGAATGAAAAGGGATCCTGTACCCATTACGGAGGACCTGAAGAACCCAAATCTCTGCTCCCATATCCTCCCAGGATGCTGAGCGAGGCAACCCCCAATCATCGAAGTAGGTGAAGAGGAGTCACTTCCGAAATGTCTTAATCTTAGACTGCCCCAAAGAGAGACGATTAGCGTCAAGGGAACAGCAAGAGTGAGAGTGCAGAGCAGTGAACCATTGCTGAGAGGGACCAGGACGTGAGCAGGGGTCAACAGAATTGGAAGGGCGCAGATGTTTCTCTACAAGTGGTGTTCCCTGTTTAGGTTTCTGTTTAATAAGTGCCTTGGCCACGGCCTCAGTGAGCGTCACCAAAGCAACCTGTTGCACTTGACCGATGGCCTTGTCCATGCTATCAGAGTCGAACAGAAGGTCTGAGTCCACATCTTACTGGCAGAGCTGAGCCTTTGAAACTGAAGTAAAGCATTGAGGAAGATGTGAGCGATAAGACTCCCTCCTTGTTGCTCTCGTGTTGGCGAAGGTGAAGGCTGTAACCCTACCCTGGTCCACCATAGCCTGCTGAATACTCAGTACAAGTTACTTTAACATGTGGCAGGAACCTCCCCACCCTGCATACCCAGGAATAGGGGAGCAGTCTTGACGAGCCGGACCACGAGCTTCTAGAAATGTCTTGCAAACGAAGTCCATCATGGCAGTGAAAGCAGAGGAAGGATCTGGCATACCATTGTCTGCATCAGAGAAATCAACCTCCCCATCCCCACCAACATAGTCCCTGTCTTTACCTTGAGATGTGGAGGGACCAGAGACAAAAGGCAAAGGCGGTGGGAGGGCCGTGAGTTGGCCATGCACTGACCCTGGCCCATGAGTGTGAACCCTGGTGCCATAAAGCCATGAAGTGTAGTGGTATGTGGTGGTGGTGGTGATGATGCGCAGCCAAGTGTGGCACCATCATGTCCAACCCCTCAGGTGCTGTGGATGAAGGAGAGGGGTGACGCGGCATAGCATCACACACCCCACCTCCTGTGGACCGAGTAACTGGAGGCACTAACGCTCCTTGACGTCACAAGCAGTCCAACCCTCACCCAAGGGTCCAGGATGGGCAAGTGGGTCAAGCAACCTCGCTACAACCACATCTGGGTCCTGAGCCAGGGAGAGTGATGGAGAAACCAACCACATGTCTCCCCCTACCTTGGTTCAAGACTGTTTTGGGAACAACGGGGCGTCCATAAACGGGGTACACTTACCTGAGCACTCTCGATGGTTCGTCTCCCAGGCTACTTCCTGATGTCCCCTCAGCAGGGAGTGCCTTTTACACTCTATTGGGTGCCGTGGACTTTAGAGAGATTGGTCTAGAACTAGCCAGACACTCTGCCTGAGACAACAAATGAACTGGAAGGGAAGGCAAGTTATTGAGGCATGCAGTCACTTGGGAAGAAATCATCTCAGAAAGCATAGACTGTAATGGAGAGGCAAGCTGGCCCTCCAGCGGGAGTGTGTGGCCAGCCTGGGAGGCCGAATCCTTGGGGGGCGACGGATTCAACCGAGAAGAGCAATACATACGCCCCGGCTCCGTGACAACCTCACCGGAACCATCCCAACCCTAGTAAAATCTGGCCCCCTGCACACTCCTCACACCTCAAAGTGTCAGTACAGAAACCATAGCATGTAATACATGCAGAATGGGGGTCATTGGAGATGCTAGGCAAAACCCTGTTGCAATCCTGCTGGGCACATATCCGCTTGGAGGTTCTTCAATGGTGGACCAGAGTAACAGCTGGCAGAGTTTCAGCCATCACAACATTACCCAATGGATGATTCATGCTATCAATAGAGCCCTCACTCAGTAGGTGCAGTGGATGACATGAAGCACTAATACCAACAGGACATAAGAAACACGAGCGGAGATACGTGTAGCTACAATGAGTGTCAGTAGAGAAGTGGGGTACAAGGATGGACATTGGAGGGAGTAGACAGATAGGCACAGTGGCAGGCGCAAAGGGGGGATTGATTTTACATACTACCAGACACAAGGAGACTGTGTTCATTGCCTATAGTGGAAGGAGCAGGTATTATGTGAAATAAACAACTGTTTTGTAAAATCAGTGGTACTGATGGGCACTCATTCTGTTTCAAGGCTAGTGCTGACACATGCTGCACCAGAGCTAATAATACTGACAGTTACTCATGTTGTACCATAGTGTGATGCAGACTAGACAGGTATGCTGTGCCACTAATGATAGACATCAATAATTTAGATGAGAGATAGTGAGATTTAGTTAAAGGAAGATGGGTTTAAGGAAAGTATTTTCCCCATTTGCATTGGAAATCAATGAAGGTATTGGTGTGATGTGTTGGACAGTTTGTTTTTTCCTATTCTCATTAACCATTCTCTTCAACTGTCTGTAGCAAAATATTCTTAATTTTAAATACTTACATCAAGCAAATCACCTATACACTGGGAATAACTTATATACACATAGATGACAGCACTTAATGAACCATAATGGATTTAATGTCATCTGTTGCTCCTTACATGTTGTGTCAATGTTGAGTATTACATTTTGGTACCTTGCATTCATAAAATACTAAAAGGGTATATGCTATGATTCACAGTGGAGCAGGTGACCCTGAATTATAACCTATATAAGAGTGGTTATACTGCAAAATCGTTTGTAATGGAACCAAATTAATAGAAAACAAAGTCACTCGTCATCGTGATTGATGAGATCTGATGTATCAAAAGATTTCCACAAAAGTCTGGAACTAGAAACTATCAGCTGATGAACGCTCAGCTTGTACATTTATAAGGAACATTTCTTAAGTGTTTCCTCAGGTCTATCAGATGATGAAATCGGTGATTGTTGGATGCATGCAATTTTTCTATGCAATATTTATTATTGAATTTTATTTGATTTATTTATTTTATTTTATTTATAATTTGTTTTTATTTACTTGCTTTTTTGATGTAGTGTTTAATATTTCTTTTTAAGTCTTCTAATCTATGCTTTGCATAGCACATAAATATTGATCCTGATAGGTGATGTACTCCTCTCAGAGTTTTGCTTTACATTTTATCACATGAACAAAATCCAGTTGTACAGGATGATGCTCAGTTCTGTCAAAGGAAACCTGCAAACAATGTATGACATTGCATCCAGTACATATATACTATTGCATGAAGACTCGTTTTACACTCATACTCAAGCAGTGTCATTTATATTAACCCTTTAACTGGTACTTGATATTTTCCTTAATTACTGTACTAACCTTAAGACATCTTTTCTTGTTTTATAACCACTTTTGAACCCTATAGCACCTAGAAATTACAAAATTTATCCTTTATCCCACTTCTTTCTTCTTGTAGTGTTCTGAATTAGTGCATGTTGCAATGAAATTGTTAATGTACCATCTACAAAAAAATAGTATTTAGCTACATATGATAGACACTTTGAAGAGAATAGTTTCTATCAGTAGGATAAAGCTGTGTAGTGCATCACACTGTACAGTAAATTGGAGTAGGTACAATTGCTTGATGTAGTTATCTATAGATATCTGCTTTGAGTAAGTACAGTTGGTTAATGAAGATACTGCAAATATGCCTCATTCTGTAACCAATTTTAAGTTTTTTACAAAAATGAGGTGTAGCTTTATCAATTTCTTTAATAGAATGTCCTTTATAATTAGTCATAATTATTCAAACAACTAATGAATTTAGCCATATACTTTTATCATTCTGGAGTTTAAATTCTCAATAGATGCCTTTTTTATAGAATATCTATTGTTATAAAGGTGCAAAACAAGCACTGTGTAAAACACGGTGAAATGACATGTTTTAAGTATCTTTGATTGAAATAAGCATTGCAGTCCTTTGTGTGGTTGCAATTCTATCAATGTGTGTGTGTGTGTGTGTGTGTGTGTGTGTGTGTGTTTGTGTGAGTGAGAGAGAGAGAGAGTACATATGTGTGTGTGTGTGTTGTTTGTGGTGGTCATGAAGATGAGTACATGTTTGATGAATGTGATGTCAGTTTGAAAGTGTTAATGTACTCACCTTTATGCAATTACTATAATTTAGAAGTAAAGATTGTAGGTAATTTGGAACTGGTGGCAAGTGATAAAAGAAATGGAATTAGGTGGAATGGAGAGTAATAAGCAGACTATGAACCGTCTTTGCTATTATTAAGAGTTCCGTAAATAAAGAAATATAATTTGAAAAAGGAAACTATTGAGCCCATTTGTAAAGTTGAAGATAAAAATTGGCTTCATAAATAAAGCAGTGTTCTTAGGTGATGAATAAAGACACAAGTGTCATTTCCTATGAAATGTTGAATCAAAAGACAGTGAAAATAAATAAAACATTTTAAAAAATCAAACGGCTTCAAGAAGAGTTTTGATTTCGAAAAGGTTTATCAGGTATGGACAAATATTTTGCTAACTATTTGCTTTCACGAAATGGTGATGGATGTTATTTTAAAGTGGAAATTTTTTCTATGTACTGTTTATATTATGAATAGAGAAAAGTATTGGAGGAATGCATTGCATGTGAAAATTCTGAATTAGATAAAGTTATTTAAAGGAAAAAGAGAAGAGATTGATCTTAATGTTTCCTCATGAAAGAAGTCTTTCATGGATTTTCAGCTGATAAGCCTGTGAAATAAACAGACTATTATTGTTGTTATCATTTATTATCATTATTATTATTATTTATTTATTTGATTTTTTTTTGTCATTGTATTCTTTATGTATGTATAAATTATGTTCTGAAAGGAAAAAGAAGTCATAAAGATCCCACAAGACAGGTAATCTAAGTTTTTCATATCTTCCCTCATATTTTTTCCTCTCTTTTCCTCCTCCTCCTCTCTCTCTCTCTCTCTCTCTCTCTCTCTCTCTCTCTCTCTCTCTCTCTCTCTCTCTCTCTCTCTATATATATATATATATATATATATATATATATATATATATATATTGTTACGCTAGCGCCCGTCCTCACACCGCTTCCACAGCCGCTACAGGAACACACCTACAACAGCGGCAGCCCCAGTGCAGGACAGCACAGGAGAGAACGGCAGCAGACACAAGTTTACTTCTAGATGAAGATTTGTGGCTAGAATGGGGAAGTGAGGTAAAAGACCCACACATTCACCAGAATCATTCAGAGAGGCAGAATGACAGTCAAAGGCTTGGCACAACTTCCATAGTTTACAACCACAGAACAGGGTGACACACAGAGCCGAGTTGTGGTCGAGATGGGAGCAGCCAGT
>CM035195.1:10654719-10671552 GCA_020233015.1 Callinectes sapidus | reverse complement strand
ATACTTAATTCCTATGTTTGTATATTATAAAGGAAAACAAGGTTCTTTAATGGTAAACGTAACTAAACTTATTTTACAAACATATCATTTGGGACTGTTACCTCGCTCCCCTTGCTAGCCACGAATCTTCACCTAGAAGTGTCAGTGTCTGCTGTTGACCCCGTCCTGTATGCTGTACTGAGGGTGACGATGTTGGTAAGAAGAGTGTACCTGTCGTCGCCGTGGAAGCTGTGTGTGTGGACGGGGGCCAGCAATATATATATATATATATATATATATATATATATATATATATATATATATATATATATATATATATATATATATATCTTGTGTGCCAGTAAAGTAAGGAAGTTGTGCCTTGCCTTTAACTGTATTCCTGCCTCTCTGAGTAAGTCTGGGGTCTGTGGGTCTGTACCTCCCTCGCCTTGCTAATGCTAGCCACGAATCTTCGCCGAGAAGTGTCCCTGTGTGTGCTGCTGCCGACCCCGTCCTGTATGCTGTCCTGAGGGTGATGCTGTTGGTAAAAAGAGTGTACCTGTCGTCACCTTGGAAGCTGTGAGTGTGTGTGGACGGGGGGGGGGGGGGGGGGCAGCATAACAAGTGGTGTCAGGAGCTTTTGGGATAGTTTGGCTAGCGAGGTTGCCGGGTATAAGGCACCATGGCGAACTCAGACTCGAGAGGCAGTGAGAGGCCGGAAGGCAGTGAGTCAGACTCGGAAAGGCTGGACGCCGACTGGTTCGACAAAATGGTACAGAAAATTAAATGGGTATTCAGTGAAATAAGGGAGGAGTGGGTGGCAGCGAGACGACGTTGTGAGGGAAACACTGAAGTCGTCCGGAGCAGAGTGGAGGAAGAAGTTGTGGCAGCCCAATCCCCTGTGTCAGACCAGCGGTTGTGTGGCGTGCCTGGCCACTGTGAGCTGAGAGTCTCTGTTGCCGACATGGAAGAACCCTATCTGTTGGGGCTAGACTCCCTGTTTGGGAGTGCAGCGTGTGATGACCTCGGAAGGATGCAGCGGCAGGTACGTGGAGAAATCGTACCACTGGTCCTTGAGGGTGCTGTTAAACAGGTAGAGAGCCCCGTGATGAGTTTGGATGTCGAGGAGAGACTGGAGCTGAACTGCGGAGTCGTGAGGGAACGTGAGGCAGTAGACGCCACTGAGGAAGGCGGTGGAGGCCAAGCAGCGGTGAGCAGCTGCAGTGATGAGGTGGACGGCGGCACGGGGAAGGTGAGCCCCGTGGAGAGCGGGCAGAGCGGACGGGGTGAGGCTGGGATGCAGCGAGACAGCGGGTAGCATGTCCACCCGGTGTTTGGGTAGATGGAGAAAGGCGAGAAGTCGTGCAGGGAGGAGCAGCCGTGCAAGGAGGAATACTTGCCGAAAATTCCTGCTATCGAAGATTTAATGAAGCAGGGGGAGACACGGCACGTACAAGACGGCGTGTTGCAGAAGGGCGTGGAGGATGCAGCGACACAGCAGACGTGGCTTCTGGTAAACCCATTCTCCCTGCAGGTTGAGTTGCTGGAGGAGGCGCATGCTGGCATCACTGGTGGGCACCTGGGGCGCAGGAAGACTCTGTGTCGCCTGTGCCGACGCCTGTGCTGGGTTGGCATGAGGCATGAGGTGGAGTGGTGCGAGCTGTACCACGTTTACGTCGCCGAGAAGGAATCTGAGCGACGTACCAGAGCAGCGCTGAGGTGGTACCAGTTTGGCGCTCCCTGGGAGGGGATGGCGGTGGATGTCGCCGGGGCACGGCCTTGTATGCCCCGAGGTAACCGCCGCTACCTCCCTGAGGCTACTGGACGACCACCTGGAGAGGAGCTACCACAGACGTCGCCTGAGGCTGTGGCGGCGTTGCAGCGGCAAGGTGGAGAAACGCCAGCGACGTGGAGAAGCGTCGGCAGGTGGAGAGGCCCAGACAGCGAGGTGGAGGACGAGGCTGCGATGGGTGGATAACAGAGCGCGCGTGAGAGGACAGCAGAGGATGAGCCTGTGAGTGAGCCGCCTGTGTTTCGCCCCCTCAAATCAAGGAAAAGACCTCAGTGGTGGACAGACTATATGTGTGGAAGTGATTGCGAATAGTCGGGACGACTATTTTGTTGGGGGAGGGTAGTGTTGTGGCGGCGCCTAGTGTGAAGATAGTGTTGGCAATGCTATTAGATTGGAAATTATGACATTGGTGCAGAGGTGGTAGTAAGGGCTGGAGTTTGCGGCCAGGTGGATATCTTGTGCCTGATTGGCCAGTAGAAGAGACGTGTCTCGGATGGGGAGAGAGGCCAGAGGAGCGACACAAGGGCTTTTGATGTTGTGCCTTGCCTTAATTGTATTCCTGCTTTTCTGAGTAAGTCTGGGGTCTGTGGGTCTGTACCTCACTTGCCTTGCTAGCCACGAATCTTCGCCGAGAAGTGTCCCTGTGTGTGCTTCTGCCGACCCCGTCCTGTATGCTGTCTTGAGGGTGACGCTGTTGGTAAGAAGAGTGTACCTGTCGTCGCCTTGGAAGCTGTGAGTGTGTCTGGACGGGGGCAGCATAACAATATATATATATATATATATATATATATATATATATATATATATATATATATATATATATATATATATATAATCAATAGCAATAATGGGTCATTAACGTTAATGGCCGATTATCGCTAGTGTGTGTGTGTGTGTGTGTGTGTAATTTGGTATATTCACTGTATAGATAATTTTAACATATTTCACATATTTCTTCAATAGCAATGATTTTTACTCTATCAATCATTTTGTTATGTGAATGCACTAATTATGCTTGTCACAACATTGCAAGTATGTAATTTTATGCTAAAGGAGGCATTTAAATTATGTTTACAGTTTCAGAATTAATCTATTTATTATGACTATTTACTTTATGTAACTGATATTACATAATAAAATATATTATTCAATATGTATATCTTATCAATGTACCTATGAATGAGTGAATATATGGTTAAACATATAAGAAAAGGAGGGCGAAAAATTAAACAAAACAAAATAGCCATCCCTTGTAAAACAGAGAAAATGGGTTCCATTTTCTATCTTTAGTTCTGTCAGTGGCCACTGTGACACCTCGATCTTTCCTCCAAGGTATAATTCACGGCCTGGCATCCTACTTAGAAACCTTGGGAGATGTTAGGAATTTAACTAGGCAACAATAATGCATTGTAATTATTACAAAATATTCAGTCGACTGTTAGCGGTTGCTTGTAAATAAAACAAGTATAATGCTTACAAATAAGAATATATACGAATAAATATATTTAATAATAAATAAATAAATAGTAATGTTTCCTTAATATAATGAGACATGTAAAATCAATTAGTTAATTAAGTAGTTAAAGTTTACGGGAAAATAAGACAGAGGGGGTTGGTGGTGCGGTATATAAATCAAAACCGGCGAACATCACGTCAGTTACCAGTTACCAGTCAGTTACCTGTACAACACTAACTTTCTTCTCCGAACTACAAGATTCGGGCTGCGCAGGAGAACTTTGCCTTGAAACCACCAACTTCTGCTACCTCAGGCTGAGTAGTATTATTTTTTAGAACGTAGATGTGCTAGGCAATTTTGTTGCAACAACTTTGAGCCATATGCATTTCTGTGTATTTGAAATTAATGCTGCTTGGCTGGTTAGGGCACTCATGTAAAGGACTGTCAAGTGCAGGTGAGGGTGGTTTCCTCTTTTTTTTATTCTCTTGGGTGCTATTTTTTATGTGAAGGGTCACAGCCTTTTTGCCTTTTCACAACAAATTTTCAAGGCAAAATCTTTATTCTTGTTTTATTTACAACAACCATCGGGAATAAGCCTCCCAACAATAATCCCAATCATAATCATGTCAGTAAATAGTAGTCAACTCTTTGTGGCAGTGGCCTTATTCAATTGCCAGTGACAGCAATGGGGCTGACTAATTGAACTAATTCTAAATGAAAAAAATTTCATTTGCCTTTAGTTTTTTAAATTAATTATTTTGTTTAGACCTTTAATTAGACTCTAAGGAAACATGCCTCCAAAGGAAGATAAACAAGCCATGGAAACTATAAAAAATCTTAGAACAGGTAGGGGTGTATTCAGGAGAAAAATTACACTCATACTTAAACAGTTGAAAGAAATGAAGGATAAGAATTCTTTGTCAGACTCTTTAGCAAATAATTTGAGGAGTAAAATTGAGAAAGAGATGAATCAGGTTCAGCATTTTAATGAAAGAATAAATGATGTAATGGTCCAGAATGAATTGGAGAGTGTAGATGAAAATTTGTATATTTCAGAAGTTGAAGACCAAATCAAATATGATGTGGATATAGAAATTGAACTAGATCAATATGCAGTAACTAACCAGAATGTCAGGAGTTGCACAAAGTAATGTAACCTCTCAAGATTTAATAAACCTAATGTCACAAATGTCTGTTGGTGAAGGAAGACCACCTCCTTTAAATTGTGGCACATTTACAGGCAAGGAAAAAGACAAATTTGCATTCAATACTTTTTTAAATCAATTTAACAATGTCATTGGATCTAGAAAGCAGCTAACTGATGCAACTAAACTAGCCTATTTAGTTGGTTATCTGAGGGATTATGCCCTCTCTGTAGTTAAACATCTGTCTATCACTGACACAAACTATGATATTGCTATTCAGATGCTCAAGAATGAGTTTCTGGACAAAGAATTTATTGTAGATGAAACTTATAAGAATATCCTTAAGGCTTACCCTAATACCACCTTTGATCCAGAATATTCTTCTGTTAAAATCTATTTAAATGAAATGAGATCTTATTTGTCAGATTTGAAAACCCATGGATTTGACTTTCTGGAATCAGGAACTGCTGGTCATTCCCTCATTAGCCATATAATTTTTTATGAACTTCCTGTGGTAGTGACAAAGGAATTCATTCATGTATTAGACAAGAATTACCCTAGCATAACTGAAATACTAGATAATTACCAAAGAGTCATCACTACCTTAAGTAAAACTTCTTCTGTAAGACCAAAGACTTTTGGTAAAGCCAGCTATAAGCCACATCATACTGATTTCAAATCTTCCAAAACTTTTCGAGAAATTGAAGGTTTTAAAGGAACACTTGAAAACTTTAAGAATACCTCCTCTAAATTCACTTGCAGATTATGTGGAGGGCATGGACATTCCTTAGGGCAATGCAATAACTTCACTAATTATGAAGCTAAGATAGCCAGGTTAAATGAGCTTTCCTTGTGTACCAGATGTGCTGGCTCTGGGCACAATGAGCATAATTGTTTCGGAAAGCAAGGTAAACTCAGATATGAGTGCAGAAACTGCCATGTTAAAGAACACATAACTCCTCTATGCCCATCTGCTCTTAAAGAAGACAAATTTAATTATCAAATGAAGACAAATGTTAGCCTATGTTTGGCTCAGAGAAGTTTTGATTCATGCCATATGCTTCCAACCATGACCTTAACCCTAAAGAATGGCAAAATGATGAGACAAGTTAGGTGCCTAGTAGATACTGGTAGCCAAAGATCATATATCTCTGAGTCTGCAGCACAAGACCTGTGTCCTAGTGTAAGTGAACTGTTTTCTTTGGAATGTGATGTGAGTACATACATCGGAGAAGAAACTAAGGTTTTCAAGCAAATGAGTACAGGGATCAAGTTACATGATTGCATTGCCTTCGTTCCTCTATTGGTAGACAAGACCTTAGATATTAAATTTTATGTCCCTGGAATGAATGCAGTCATAAATAAATTCAAACTGAATAACATGAAATTGCTAGATGACTATTTCTATGAACCTGTAAATCATGAACACATCCAGGTGGATATGCTGTTGGGAATAGATGTTTTACAAAACATGACATCTGTATCATGGCAGGAAAAATTAGGTGGCAGTTGTTTAGTAATGCACAATAAAGCAGCACCTATAGGTAATGTCTTCAACTTTCTAGCACCTGCAGAGAGACAGTTTGTAATGCGACTTCTAGCTAAAAAAGATGAAGCTAAATTATGCAGTAAAACTAAGACCATGGTTAATGCAGTGATGGATCCTTTAAAGTCATACTATAACCCATTGGAACATTTATTAGAGGATACAGATGTAGAAAACGGACTAGAACACCTTTTCAGCTTCGAATCAATGGGAATAAAAACCACTGAAGCAGATTTAGTCTCCCTTGAGAGTGAGCAAATAAAGAAGTTTGAGGAAGGAATTTCTTTCAAAGATGGTCATTATAATGTGGAACTGCCATGGTATCAAGATAAAATAGAATCTGTGCCATCTAATCATTTTGTTGCTTTAAAGGTGCTGGATAGGACTTTGGATTACTTAAAAAGAAAAAATTTACTGGAAAATTATCAGGCTGTATTTGATCAACAGTTGGATGATGGCATAATAGAAGAAATTGAAGTAAAACCTGCACAGTATGATGAAAAGATCTGGATCCCTCATAGACCCGTCATCAAAATGGAAGAACAGGTTACCACTAAGATCAGGCCTGTCTTCAATTGCTCTTTGAAAACGAACAAAGATTTACCATCCTTGAATGAGGCTGCTTACCCAGGTGTTGATCTTATGAACAGCATTCTTCAATTACTTTTTTATTTTCGAACCAATAAGTTGGTCATGTTAAGTGATGTCAAACAAGCCTTTCTAATGATCAAATTAAAGGATGAAGTAGACCAAAATAGATTTTGTTTCTTTTGGAAGAGAGGAAATAAGTTAGTAACTTACAGGTTCAAGACTATAGTTTTTGGATTTACATCTTCTCCTTTCATGTTACATTATGTAATGAGACACCATGCTAATACCTTTCCTGATGACAAATTGAGTAAAATTTTGGCTAATAATTTTTATGTGGACAATTTGATTGTGACAGGAAATGAAACTAATGAAATGCAAGAGTTGTATCATCTGGCATATGAGAGAATGAAAGTAGGTGGATTTACCTTGAGATCTTGGAATTCTAATTCAACTGAATTGAGAACCCAAATGGCTAATGATGGAAGGTTAGTAGAACATACTAGTGAGGAAGAGAAGGTTCTAGGATATAGATATAATGTCCAGCAAGATTCAATGAACATTGCTCTTTGTAAAATAGATCCTGAAGCAAATACTAAAAGAAAAATCCTATCTCAAACATGCAAATTATTTGATCCCTTAAATTTCACTCTTCCTGTGACCATAAGAGGTAAACTTTTGATGAGAAAAATATGGAAGTTAGAAAAAGGTTGGGATGACACCCTGCCTGAGGAAATTTGCAGTGAAATGAAAAAATTAAGTAGAGATTTAGAAATGCTGTCTGAAGTGACTTTCCCAAGACAAGCCTTAAATGAACAGAATTCATATGGGCTACATATATTTTGTGATAGTTCTGCTGAAGCATATGGGTTTGTGGCCTATGCTTTAGATGGAGAGGGTAAAAGCACATACCTACATTCTAAGTCAAAAGTAGCTCCACTAAATAAAGGAAAGGAACATAGTATTCCTACACTAGAACTTATGGCAGTAATATTAGCCTTAAAATGTTTACCTACTATTTTAGAGGCTTATAATAACATTCAAATTCAGTTTGTTAATATTTGTGTGGATGCTCAGGTGGTGTTAAACTGGCTTTTGACCAAGGACACTAAAGTAAAATCTAAATTCCTAAAAAACAGAGTGTCGGAAGCTGAAGGACTGAAGTCTGAAATAAATAAGAAATTCAAAATGCCTGTAACATACCACTATGTAAACACTGAACATAACCCTGCAGACTTAATTACCAAGGGTTTGACCTATAGCAAATATTTAGAAAAAATAAAGTTCTGGCTGGAAGGACCTCAGTGGCTGACTTCCCTAAAGGGTAAAATATGCACTGCTTGTACCTCTCAAACTCCTAAAATAAATACAGGAATACGTAATATAAATAAATATTCATCTTATGAGGACTTGTTGAAGTGCACCACCTACCTATTTAAATTTCTAAGTAAAGTAAAGGATTGTAACCCAAAAAAGAAAGGCTTAGAATACTGGGTTAAGGTTGCTCAGACAGAATGCTACCAAGATGAATTAAAATTTTTGCAGAACCCAAGTCATGAAAATGAAAGAAATATCCCACTTCTGGTATCTAACCTTAACTTATTCCTTGATGACAGAGGCATTATAAGATCCAGAGGTAGAATTAGCAAATGCCAATATTTTAAATATGAAATACACCATCCTGTGTTACTCCCTAAGGATCACAGGTTAACTAAACTCATAATAAATGATTGTCATAATAAAATGCAGCACTTAGGCATAGGAACTACATTGAATTATTTACGGGAACAAGGGTACTGGATACCCAAGGGTAGAATGGCTGTGAAGCAGGTATTGAGCACATGCCATATATGTAAGAAGTACAATGCCTTAGCATTTAAATATCCCAAATTTACAGACATGCCCAAGCATCAAATGAACCTGGTTATACCTTTTCAGCATGTCGGGGTGGATTATACAGGCCATTTTTGGGTCAGAGATGAAAATAGTGGTCACTCGGTTAAGGTTTATGTCCTGATTTTCACATGCCTTAACATTAGAGCTGTCCACTTCGAATTATTACCCGACATGTCCACTAAGAATTTTTTGTTAGCCTTCCATAGATTTTGCAACCGCTATTCTATTCCACATTACTTGTACAGTGATAATGCCAAAGCTTTTCTGAAGGGTGGCAATATATTAGAAAGTTCCCTTCAGTCCAAAGAAGTACAGGAAGAGCTGGAAAAGATTAATATCAAGCATGTAAAAATTCCCTTGTACTCTGCATGGATTGGTGCTGCATGGGAAAGATTAATAAGGGTGCTTAAGACCTGTCTGTATAAGGTAGTAGGAAGGGCTAAGTTAACATATTTTGAGATGTTGACTTCTCTATCTAACATCCAACTAGCCATAAATTCTAGACCTTTAACATGCCGGTCCAGTTCTGAGAGCTTGGAGTTCATAACACCTAACTCCTTCCTGAAACTTCATGGGGACTCATCTCTGGTACTGAGGGGGGGTAATGGTGAAATATGGGTGGACAACCAAAGCCAGCCCTCCTTAGAAAAGACCATAGAAGAACAAGAACTAGTCCTTGAAAGTTTAAAAAAATTGTGGTACGAAAGTTATCTCCTCAGCCTGAGAGAACACAACAGAAACCTATACCAGTGCTCTTGGGAAAATAAAATTAAAGAAAGGGAATTTCGTACTAATAAGATCATTAAATAAACCTAGACCCTTCTGGTTAATGGGCAGAGTATTGCAAACAATGAAAGGGCTTGATGGCAAAATAAGAACAGTTCAACTTAAACAAAGTAATGGTGCAGTAGAATTTCACTCAATATGTAATCTCTATCCCCTTGAACTTACCATAACTCATGCTGGTAGAGATTCAAATAGGGCCAAAGAAGACACCCCTAATGATGTAACCCCAGTCTGGAACGGCGGTGACAATCTCGGGGGGCCAGGCCAAAAAGGAAAGCTACTGATAGATTTAATAAGATGCTTAGGGATGATTTAGAGTACTTGTAAATATGATGCTTAGGGATGATTTAGAGTACTTGTAAATATAAATTTCTGCTACACCCAAGAAGGTGAGGACTTCTAGGATTTAAGCTCAAGTGTTAGTAAAAAATGCTACACCTTCACTGAAGGTGAGGATATCAGGAAAATGCAACACCTTCACTAAAGGTGATGCAATTAATAGTATTAAGGTATTAGCTTAAGGTGGGGGTAAGGTTTAAATTTAAGACTAGGTTAAGGTGAGATAAAGTAGGTTAGGATAAAATGCTACACCTTTCCTAAAGGTGAGGAGTTGGTAGTAAAGGTAAAGTGGGGGGCTTACGCTGTATCAGCGCGTAGCTGCGGGCGCTCATCTCCCGTCTCCTTGGCCTTTGAGCCTGTGGTGGAATAGTCCCTTACCCCGGGACATGGGGCCAGCATGAAATCCGGGTTTCCACAGTTTACCTTTCCCTAGGTTGCCCTAGGTACCCATTTATCGACCAGTGAAGGATGAAAACCTGGGTGAGGTCCGCGCCGTCCTCGTCCGGGATTGAACTCGGGCCCACGGATTCGTAGCCAGACGCGCTAGCCGCTGCACCGTGGCGGCGCATAAGTTGGTAGTTGGTAGGAGTTGGTAGGGGCATGACTATTTGGATGAGATGAGCAGCGATCTCAACCTCCCCGAGTTGCATTTCCATCTTTTTTTCTCTCTCTCTTACTACAGTAAATCTCCATTTCATCTCTTTATTTAAAATAAATAAAGAGATAAATTGACCTCCAGAGTAGTTACCTAATTGCGATTTGGGGAATCGCAATCTCCTCTGGGGAATATGTTAGGAAATTAACTAGGCAACAATAATGCATAGTAATTATTACAAAATATTCAGTCGACTGTTAGCGGTTGCTTGTAAATAAAACAAGTATAATGCTTACAAATAAGAATATATACGAATAAATATATTTAATAATAAATAAATAAATAGTAATGTTTCCTTAATATAATGAGACATGTAAAATCAAGTATTTAATTAAGTAGTTAAAGTTTACGGGAAAATAAGACAGAGGGCGTTGGTGGTGCGGTATATAAATCAAAACCGGCGAACATCACGTCAGTTACCAGTTACCAGTCAGTTACCTGTACAACACTTACTTTCTTCTCCGAACTACAAGATTC
This sequence comes from Callinectes sapidus, assembly GCA_020233015.1. NCBI lineage: Eukaryota > Metazoa > Arthropoda > Malacostraca > Decapoda > Portunidae > Callinectes > Callinectes sapidus. Next base: position 10,660,893 of record CM035195.1, on the reverse strand, counting down.
GGGCCGCGCAGGAGAACTTTGCCTTGAAACCACCAACTTCTGCTACCTCAGGCTGAGTAGTATTATTTTTTAGAACGTAGATGTGCTAGGCAATTTTGTTGCAACAACTTTGAGCCATACGCATTTCTGTGTATTTGAAATTAGTGCTGCTTGGCTGGTTAGGGCAGTCATGTAAACGACTGTCAAGTGCAGGTGAGGGTGGTTTCCTTTGTTTTGATTCTCTTGGGTGCTATTTTTTTATGTGAAGGGTCACTGCCTTTTTACCTTTTCACAACAGAGAAGCCCTGCTGGTAAACCTCACAGCCCTACCATAGGAGGATGAAGAGGCAAGCAAGAGCAGAATCTTTGGTGGGAGTGGGAGAATGGTTAGGAAGTGGGGTCGAACGTGGAGGCGTGGTGCAGTTGTTGGCATGTGGTGGCAGGTTGGTGTGAGTGGGGCGGCTGGTTGGATTATATTCAATTTGGTATTGTGCCTGGTGTACCTCGGCAATGGTAGTGAGGTGTTGAAGGTGGAGTTGTGGTGCCTGGAGGAGGTGGCCACAATTAACCGGGACACTTATGGTATGTCTTGGGCACCTGTGTGGTAATTGGATCTTCAGGGAAGGGAGTTGATTCCTCGTCTTTTTAGAGGTCCACGAATGGGGAGAATTTGTTTCCCGGCAATGGCTGAGTTGGAAAGGTTAGGCAGAACCTGTGTAGTGGTGGAAGGAGGGACCTTAAGTGTAGGCAGTGCTGGTGGTAGTGGCGGTGGTGTGGTGGTCGTGGTGGTTTGTGAGATGTCTGGGGCTTCATCCATTGCAGCTCCCTCAGTTGTTTGTTTTTGTTTTGGAGGGGCTGCCCCTCCTGTGATAAGGTGGCATAGAGCTGCTGTGCCTTTTGGTTGAAGGGGCAGTAGCCAGAGCGTGGCCCATGAGGTCCTCCACACTGGAAGGAATGGAATTGCCTAGTGCAGGTGATATCTTGTTGGCAGTATGGGTAGGGGCCACTGCAGCGGGAGCAGCAGGCTGCTGACCTGCAGGTACTGATGGAGTGGCCAATGTTTTGGCATCCAGGGCAGTGGGGTAACGGCAAGAGGTATGGCTGGGCTCAGTACATCAGCTGAAGGATGGCCACCTTGGAAGGAGTGAGACCCCTTACCTTGATGCACAGCCATTTGCCTGTTGCATACCTGGGGAGGCAGTGTCGAGCAATCTAGGAGGCCTCAGCTACCTCACTGCCATCAAAAGGTTTGAGGCCCTGTACAACTTCCTGGAGGTCGGTGTCAGTAGCTAGTGGGCCCACCTTAGTGTAGTTGAAGGTGTCAGCGTCCCTCTCCGCTCTCCAGCTTGTCACTTCCCAGTTCCCCAGGTGGAAGTTGGTCTGGAATAACAGTGGCACCTTAGGGATGTTGTGTTCCCACACTGTTACAACCAGGGCTAAACTGTTTCTCAGTGAGCAAGTTTCCTTCTCAAGGATGTATTTGCCCAATGGAGAGGCATTGAGGGCCTGTGTGACACAGGAGGGGTTGGCAAATAGCCTCGTTCCATTTTTTTTTTTTTTTTATGCAGAAGGGAGTCGGCCAAGGGCAACAAAAATAAAACAAAAAGGCCCACTGCAGTGCCGGTCCCTGGAAAGTCCAGATTCAGTAGCCAAAAGAATGGGATAAGTGTCTTGATACCTCTCTCTTGAAACAGTCCAAGTCATTGGTAGGTGGAAATACAGAAGCAGGGAGAGAGTTCCAGAGTCTACCAGAAATAGGGATGAAAGATTGAGAATACTGGTTTACTCTTGCATTAGAGAGGTGGACAGAATAGGGGTGAGAGGAAGAGGCAAGTCTTGTGCAGCGAGGCCGCGGGAGCAGGGGAGGCACGCAGTTAGCGAGATCAGAAGAGCAGTTAGCATGAAAATAGCGGTAAAAGAGAGCAAGAGAGGCAACATTGCGGCGATGAGAAATAGGCTGAAGACAGTCAGTCAGAGGAGAGGAGTTGATAAGACGAAAAGCTTTTGATTCCACCTTGTTCAAAAGAGCTGTATGAGTGGAGCCTCCCCAAACATGTGAAGCATACTCCATACATGGGCGGATGAGTCCCCTGTATAGAGTTAGCAGTTGGGGAGGTGAGTAAAACTGGCGGAGACGGCTCAGAACACCTAACTTCATAGAAGCTGTTTTAGCTAGAGAGGAGATGTGAAGTTTCCTGTTTAGATTATAAGTAAAGGATACACAGAGAATGTTTAGTGTCGGAGAAGGGGACAGTTGAGTGTCATTGAAGAAGAGGGGATAGTTATTTGGAAGGTTGTGTCGAGTTGATAGGTGGAGAAATTGAGTTTTTGAGGCATTGAACAACACTTAAGTTTGCTTTGCCCCAATCAGAAATTTTAGAGAGATCAGAAGTTAGGCGTTCTGAGGCTTCACTGCGTGAGCTGTGTACTTCCTGAAGGGTTGGTCGTCTATGGAAAGACATGGAAAAGTGCAAGGTGATATCATCACCATAGGAGTGGATAGGGCAAGAAGTATGGTTTAGAAGATCATTGATGAATAATAGGAAGAGAGTGGGTGATAGGACAGACCCTTGAGGAACACCACTGTTGATAGATTAAGGGGAAGAACAGTGACCATCTACCAAAGCAGCAATACAACGATCAGAAAGGAAACTTGAGATGAAGTTGCAGAGAGAAGGATAGAAGCCATAGGAGGGTAGTTTGGAAATTAAAGCTTTGTGCCAGACTCTATTAAAAGCTTTTGATATGTCTAAAGCTACAGCAAAAGTTTCACCAAAATTTCTAAAAGAGGATGACCAAGACTCAGTAAGGAAAGCCAGAAAATCACCAGTAGAGCGACCTTGGCGGAAGCCATACTGGCAGTCAGATAGAAAATTGTGAAGTGAGAGGTGCTTAAGAATCTTCTTGTTGAGAATAGATTCAAAAACTTTAGATAAGCAGGAGATTAAAGCAATAGGACGGTAGTTTGAAGGATCAGAACGGTCACCCTTTTAAGGAACAGGCTGAATGTAGGCAAACTTCCAGCAAGAAGGAAAGGTAGATGTAGATAGACAGAGTTGAAAGAGTTTGACTAGGCAAGGTGCAAGCACGGAGAACAATAGGAGGGACCCCATCAGGTCTATAAGCCTTCCGAGGGTTTAGGATAGCGAGGGCATGGAAAACATCATTACGAAAGGATTTTAATAGGTAGCATGAAGTAGTCAGAGGGGGGAGGAGAAGGAGGAACAAGCCCGGAATCGTCCAAGGTAGAGTTATCAGCAAAGGTTTGAGCAAAGAGTTTAGCTTTAGAGATAGATGAGATGGCATTGGTGCCATCTGGTTGAGCTAAAGGAGGGAAAGATGAATAAGTAAAGTTGTTGAAGAGGTTTTTGGCTAGATGCCAGAAGTCTCGAGGTGAGTTATATCTGGAAAGATTTTGACACTTTCTTTGAATGAAGGAGTTTTTGGCAAGTTGAAGAACAGACTTGGCATGATTTCGGGCAGAAATATAAAGCGCGTAAGACTCAGGCGATGGAAGGCTCAAGTACCTTTCGTGGGCCACCTTTCTATCATAGATAGAGCAAGCTGTGTTAAACCAACGTTAGGTCGAGAAAAAGAGTGAGGAATGTACGCCTCCATGCCAGACACTATGACCTCTATTATGCGCTCAGCACACAGAAACGGGTCTCTGTCACGGAAGCAGTAATCATTCCAGGGAAAATCAGCATAATACCTCCTCACATCTCCCCAACTAGCAGAGGCAAAATGCCAAAGGCACCTCCGCTTTGGAGGATCCTGTGGAGGAATTGGAGAGATAGGACAAGATACAGATATAACATTGTGATCGAAGGAACCCAACGGAGAAGAAAGGGTGACAGCATAAGCAGAAGGATTAGAGGTTAGGAAAACGTCAAGGATGTTGGGCATATCTCCAAGACGATCAGGAATACGAGTAGGGTGTTGCACGAGTTGCTCTAGGTTATGTAGGATAGCAAAGTTATTGGCAAGTTCACCAGGATGGTCAGTTAAAGGAGAGGAAAGCCAAAGCTGGTGGTGAACATTGAAGTCTCCAAGAATGGAGATCTCCCCATAAGGAAAGAGAGTCAGAATGTGCTCCACTTTAAAAGTTAGGTAGTCAAAGAATTTCCTATAGTTAGAGGAGTTAGGTGAGATATACAGCACAGAAAAATTTAGTTAGAGAGTGACTTTGAAGTCGAAGCCAGATGGTAGAAAACTCAAAAGATTCAAGAGTCATGTTGTTGCGGACATAGACGCAACATCCAGCTTTGGAACGAAAATGAGGATAGAGAAAGTAGGAGGGAACAGAAAAGGGGTTACTGTCAGTTGCCTCAGACACCTGTGTTTCAGTGAGGAAAAGAAGAACGTTTAGTGGAGGAGAGGTGGTGTTCTACAGATTGAAAATTAGATCGAAGACCGCGAATGTTGCAGAAGTTGATGGAGAAAAATGTGAGGGGGGTGTCAAGACACTTAGGGTCGATACCGGAAGAGCAGTCCGACCTGGGGACATTTATTTGCAGCGGATAGGAAGCCCTTACCTCCATGGGATATTGGCGATCATCCAGTTTGGTTTGGGTGGATTTATGGTCTGGCCTGGGTGGTGAAATAAGCCCTCGCTTGTTGGTGGTGGTAGGGTAGGCCTTGGGAGAGGCCTGGTCCATGCGGTCGTCTGTGGAGGCGTCCATACCAGTGATGATGGTAATGGCAGCCACCTTGGCCACCACTATTTCCTTGAAATGAGTGTCCAATGCAACCTTGCCCGCCTTTTGAGAAGCCAAGAGGGCCTACGGGAATGTTATGGAGGAAATGTGCCTGTCCATTGTGAGGTTGCGGAAGGAAGTCTTAATGTAAGTATTGTTCCACTGCACCAGTGTGGTTTTTACATTGCACTCCGTCCATCGTGAGATTCCAGGAGGAAGTGGGGTCTGCAAGACGTAGCTTCCTAGTTTGTTTATTACATTTCAGCTCCTGGCTGGAGCTGACTCTTTCTCACTATCCAATACAGCTATGTTCTCTAATGTTCTGGTTCACTTTTGGAAAAGGGACACTCTATGAATAGCCCCCTCTCTTCCCTGTACATACATTCTAGGCTCCTCCAGCAGTAAAGGGCCTGCTAGCTGATCTCATTGGGTTCGTGTCTCGAAAACACGTCTGCTCAGTGTCGGCATTGGTGTGTGTGTGTGTGTGTGTGTGTGTGTGTGTGTGTGTGTGTGTGTGTGTGTGTGTGTGTGTGTGTATTTACCTAGTTGTATTTACCTACATGTATCTACAGGGTTCGAATAGTGCTCATATCCTGTCTCTATATCTAAATTTATCCAACTTATTCTTAAATGTATGAATACTTTCAGCCTCAACAATCTCTTCACTCAATCCATTCCACACATCCTCTGTTCTGTGAGGAAAACTGAACTTCTTGACATCTCCTGAGCATTGGCTTTTTCCAGTATTTCTTGAATGTCCTCTTGTATGTTTTGTTTCATTTGTTACCATCATCACTATCATTTCTTTTCCTTTAACTATTTTATACATCATTATGAGATCACCTCTTTCTCTTCTATCTTGTAGTGTTAATAATCCCATTTCCTTCAATTTGTCTTCATATTCCAAGTCTCTCAACTCTGGCACCATTTATGTGGCTGTCCTCTGGATCCTTTCCAATTTCCCCATGTCTTTCTTCATATGTGGAGACCATACATCAGCTACATGTTCTAACCTAGGCCACACCATGCAGGTCACTATTTTTTTCATCATTTCCTTGTCCAAGCAATGAAAAGCAACTCTAATATGAGACAACATCCTGCATGTTGTGCCAAAGATCTGTTTCATGTGTTAATCCAGTGACAAATTATCCTGAATCAGCACCCCCAGATCCTTTTCTTTCCTTCGCTTTGCAATAACTTCTCCCATTCTATAGGTCCATGAGGGTCTCCTCTTACTCTTACCCATTTCCAACACATGGCACTTCTTAGCATTAAATTCCAGTTTCCATTTGACACTCCATTCAACATCTCATCTAAATCTCTCTCTAATTCCATGCAATCATCTAGACCACGTATCACCTTCAACTTTGCATCATCAACAAACAGATTTATGTAGCCCTGTAATCCTTTCTGCATGTCATTTATATATATATATATATATATATATATATATATATATATATATATATATATATATATATATATATATATATATATT
>CM035195.1:10632833-10643133 GCA_020233015.1 Callinectes sapidus | reverse complement strand
AATATATATATATATATATATATATATATATATATATATATATATATATATATATACCTACAGTGTGTGTGTGTGTGTGTGTGTGTGTGTGTGTGTGTATGTGTAAGTGAGTGGGTGTGAGTGTGTGTAGTTTAGTATATCAACTATATAGATCATTTTAACATGTTTCACATATTTCTTCAACAGTAATCATTCTTGCTCTATCAATCATTTTGTTATGTGAACGCAATAATTATTCTTGTCACAACATTGCTAGTATGTAATTCAATGCTTAGGATGCATTGCAATTCTGTTTATAGTTTCAGAATTAATCTAGTCATTATGGCAATTGACTTTATGTAACCGATATTACACAATAAAATATATTAATATATATGTATATGTATCAATGTACCTATGAATGAGTAAATATATGACTAAATATATAAGAAAAGGAGGGCAGGAAATCAATGTACCTATAAAAGGTAAAGTGGGGGGCTTACGCTGTATCAGCGCGTAGCTGCGGGCGCTCATCTCCCGTCTCCTTGGCCTTTGAGCCTGTGGTGGAATAGTCCCTTACCCCGGGACATGGGGCCAGCATGGAATCCGGGTTTCCACAGTTTACCTTCCCTAGGTTGCCCTAGGTACCCATTTATCGACCAGTGAAGGATGAAAACCTGGGTGGGGTCCGCGCCGTCCTCGTCCGGGATCGAACTCGGGCCCACGGATTCGTAGCTAGACGCGCTAGCCACTGCACCGTGGCGGCGCTATGTACCTATGAATGAGTGAATATACGACTAAATATATAAGAGAAGGATGGCGAAAAATTAAGCAAAACAATACAGCCATACCTTGTGAAACATAGAAAATTGGTTCCCTTTTCTATCTTTAGTTCCGTCAGTGGCCACTGTGGCGCCATGAACTTTCCTCCAAGGTATAATTCACGGCCTGGTATCCTTCTTAGAATCCTTTGTCCCGTCAGTGTCTGAAAATGACTTAAGTCCGCTTGAGCCACCGCACTCGCAGCTCAACTTTTAGGGCAGGACTAAGCAGAACTTAAGGATTTGAGTCATTTTATGGGATGTACTTAGTCCGCCCAAGTCATTTTTTTACTCAAGTCACGCTAAGACCTATGAATACCGGCCCAGGCAGGTTTCACTTCTTAAATGTTATGTTGAATGTTGGCAGTTGGTGATTTTTTTTCCTGGTCCGTCTGACTTGTAATAGTAGTATTGTTATATGAGCATTTTTATTTTATAGCCGTGTAGGTTGAGGAACACCGATGGATGATCTTGCATCAATGGAAGAACCTTGCACATCTTGCAGGAGCAACACTGGATTTTGTCATTGATTTATCATTAAATAGATCTTGATAGTTTTGTAATAAATAAACAGGTTTGATACAAACTAATTGTTCTTAATGTACATGTGGCTAGTGCAATAGATTAACCCAAAAGAAAGAAATAACTAATGCTGCAATCGCTGAAATATAAACAAAAAGCAAGGGAACAAATTTTTCACTGCTTTAAATCTTAGTTAACAAAAAGAAGGCAAGAGTTTGAGCTTTGTAAGCCTGTCGGCGTGCTTGCTGAAATTCTTCTTCAGCATGCAGCCGCATTCTCTCTGTCCACAGCCGAATTTCTTCAGCATATATATATATATATATATATATATATATATATATATATATATATATATATATATATATATATATATATATATGTAGCCGAACCCAGCAGGTATCTAATGACTCACTGGTGATTTGTTGTACTGATCACTACCATCATCGTAGGGTCGAGGAAAGTCAGTTCTTTCTCTGACGTTTATTCGACGACAAGCAGTGACCGTAAAAACTGCAAACAGATTTTCGGTCTCAATTTCCTTATAAATTAACATTGCATGCTAGTACAAAACACTCTTAAGATATTACACTGGTTATAAGCAACACTTGTAATCAACTTGGCACTATGACATTTAATTTATGCTATGAAAATTATGAATTTACCTCAGTCACCTTCCTGCTTGTGTTGGCGGGGCGGCGTCTAGGGCGTGAGTGACGCCCTGAGGGCCTGAGGCAGTGATTGTAGGCAAACCGCACCCATCAACAAGCACGCATCGACTTGAGGTTCTATTTAGAATCTAATATTGATCGTAGAGTACATTATATATATTCTTCATGTTCATAGAAAACTATGGAATATTTCTTTTCTGATTATAGAGGAATAATGATATATATATATAAACCCTTACGTACAGTAACAATATATATATATATATTATATATATATATATATATATATATATATATATATATATATATATATATATATATATATATATATGTGTGTGTGTGTGTGTGTGTGTGTGTGTGTGTGTGTGTGTGTGTGTTATTCACCTCGGTCGCCTGCTGCTCACCCAGCTAGCCTTTCGCTACGGAGCGAGCTCAGAGCTCATGTAGACCTATCTTTGGGTAGGGCTGAAACCACATCACACACTACACTCCGGGACAGCGAGGCCACAGTCCCTCGAGTTACATCCCGTACCTACTTGCTGCTAGGTGAACAGGAGCTAGATACACATTAAGAGGCTTGCCCACTTGTCTCACCGCGCCCGGGACTCAAACCCAGGCCCTCTCGGTTGTGAGCTGAGCGTGCTAACGTGTGTGTGTGTGTGTGTGTGTGTGTGTGTGTGTGTGTGTGTGTGTGTGTGTGTGTGTGTGTGTAATATATACACACAGCCTAACATTGGTTTAAACAGATCAATTTACAAAACACTAACAAAAATAATCTCAATTGGTAGTTTATCTACATATATTGTACAATGCAAGAGTTGTTTTGCCTTAATAATGCTGTGCAACTACAAGCAATAAATATTTGTCAACATAAACTTTGTAAGATTGGTTTAGGTGAATTTACAAACACTAACAAGAATTATCTCAAATGGCTTTTACACTTGATAACTAGACTCCATGAACGTTGATCCACATACGAAATGCAAGACCTGCTCAGCTTAAATAAGGCTGAGCAACTAAAGGCAATAAAAATAAGTCAACATAAACTTTGTAAGATTGATTTAGGTGAATTTACAAACACCAACAAGAATAATCTAAATTCCAATGGTGTTTATCCACCACTCAGCCTTTGTAATGCTGTTTGTATAAGAAAATATAGGCTATAAAATTTTGAGTAAGATTCAACATAACCTTAGTAGGAATTATTTTACTTACCCATTCCATTTGTGCTGTTTGTCAGCTGCCTGTATATTCTGGGCAAAGCTGCCTTTGAGGACTTCCTTTTTCTCTTTTACAAGCCTTGCCAGTATCAATACCCCATCCTTGGTCCAATCTCGCTTCTCTTGGGTGTAGTGGTAGCCAAGGATATTTATTATAAGTAAGAATCCTTGGTGTTAGCGGCGGTCTCTATGGTGAGCGACTCTGCATGGTAGTTTGTTTTGATTCAAATTTCGCGGGAGATCCAGCTTTCGTCAGTGAACTTGCCTCAAACGTTGTTTCTACTCATTATAACCATGTACAAAATACAGATATTCATAGTTATGCCATAATTTACATTTGTATAGGCTTTCTATGGTATATTCATGGAGGAAAAGTAATTTTTCGGTTATTTGATGTTTTGCCATCATGCCTTCTCATACGTCCCGTTGAAGATTGACTTAATCTTGATGCTACAGGTGGCTCGGGATCGCTCCAAGGCAAGGATTCTCGAAGAAGGATACCAAGCCGTGAATTATACCTTGGAGGAAAGATCAAGGCGCCACAGTGGCCACTGACGAGGCTAAAGATAGAGAATGGAACCCATTTTCTGTTTCAAAAGGGATGGCTATATTGTTTTGCTTAATTTTTCGCCCTCCTTTTCTTATATTAGTCGTATTCATTCATAGTTGTACTCACTCATGGGTACATTTATACATATAGATTAATATATTTTATTGTGTAATATCGGTTACATAAAGTCAATAGCCATAATGACTAGATTAATTCTGAAACTGTAAATAGAATCTTAATACCTCCTAAGCATTAAATTTCATACTTGCAATGTTATGACAAGAATAATCATTGCATTCACATAACAAAATTATTGATAGAACACACACACACACACTATTGAAGACCCTGCACAACTAAGTGTGTGTGTCAGGGCGCGCGTCTGTGGCCCAGTGGCCCTGCAGCTCCTACCTAATGCTGCCTTGTCGCCTGGCCTGGGCCAGAATGGGGCCCACAGTGTGTTGTTGTCCACAGTGTGATTCATCACTTACTTTTTTCCATTTTTTGTTTAATATAGTGCTTTAAGTGGATAACCAACACTGCCAAAAGTGATATTTTAGAGGTAGAAGTGTAAAATGGTAACAATACAGGGAATCAGGTAAGTGTAACACATCAAACACAGTGAAACCAAACTGGCCACAGGGAGCGGTAGTATTCTTATTACCACGAGAGGAAAACTAGTGTTATTATTACTATTTCAATGATAACAAAACATTTCATATGTAAATTAATCGTATTAGCCGTGTGCCTGTGCATACCATTGATGCAGAAAGCAGACCAGCTATGGGCAACTTCTCCCCCAAACACAGTAGTTCTATAGTGTTAGCCATATAAAAAAGTTAATATTAGAGAAAAAATATGTTAATTTGTTACCAGTAGTGCATTACATTCAACAAAAGAAATGAAAAAAACATAGATAACATTGAACATTGATGTAAATCCAGCCACATTTTTTTATAGTGAAGCTGTGCACCAGAAAATTTTATTAAATAAAGCTAACCATCAATTAAATGTTGGGGATTTCAACCAAATGGTATTAAAATATCAATATCTTATCTTTCTGGTAAATTCTCATCAGTTAAGTGTAATAGTAATAAAAATTATATATATTTGTTCACTTGTTTGGTAAGTTAGTGATCAGACTGTTCATGCATAATGAAATTAGTCTTTGAAAGAAGCAACTCAGAACTTTTGATAGAGAAAACAACTAAAGGAAGATTGATGTATCCAAAATTTTTACTTAGATAGTATGAAGATCAATATTTTCAGTAATATGCCATGTGATGAAATTATACAACACATATGTACATATTAGATAATAATATTTTACATGTGTTTAAACTAAAACGTAGTCATTAATATTTCCAGATTTCCGTATCTCGCCTGGTTTGCAACTGTTAGTTGCTGATAATGTCGCAGGCCAGTGCAGGCTGCTGCATCAGGAGGGTGGTCTATGCCATCACGGAAGTCTCGGCGAGGCATATCAGGTTCCCTACACCAGAAGAGAAGTGTACCATCATGTAAGCCTTCTCTACCAAAGCAGGCATGCCTGGATGCATGCATATGTTGGATTGACGCAACTTTCATCCCATCAGAGAATGTGGTGGAGATGGTGCTGAGTTTTATCATGGACACAAGCGTTGTTGTAAACTGCCCTGGCAGTGTACATGACTCAAGAATTTTTAATGAGTCTCGCTCCTGCCAGACTCTTCAGACCGGCCATCATCGAGGCTTCTTTTTTGGTGATGGTGGCTATCCTTGCCTCTCCTATCTCCTTACTCCATATACCAATCCAAGGGAACCACATGAAAAATTCGATCAGACTCGCATAAAAACCCGCAGTTGTATAGAGAGGATGTTTGGAATATTGAAAAAGAGGTTCAGTATTCTAGCAACACCTCTCAGGAATGCCAGTGGAGAAAGGGCCAGAGATCAGAGTAGTGGAAAATGTCCCAGCACCAGACCACCAAGAAAACACAGCATTAGGTAACAGCAGGCAAGCAGAGATTGCAGCATGATTTTACCCCTTAAGTTGTACCTTGCTCCCATTTGTGATGGGATTCCACTTCCACAGCAATGCAATTCTACTTGGAAGTTTGTATTGTGCTGTTCTTTCTCCATTACAAGGTTAGGGGTCATACAGTTTTCAGTTTTAACAGAGGCACCTGTTTTGCCTTGGGAACAAGTGGCCAACTGAGAGGTCTTTGTGACCGGACAGAACAGTTTTGGAAGGTGGTATTTTATGAGGGGAAAGGGTTCTGGATTAACTCTTTAAGGACACTAGTCTATGCTTATTATTTTATTTGTGTTGGTGAGGAAACTGTAATATATATATATATATATATATATATATATATATATATATATATATATATATATATATATATATATATATGTAACTATCTTAAGTTTACTGACATTCATATTGGCTGTGAATACTTTTAAGCTTAGTTGTTCTGTTTTACAATGTTAAAAAAGGAAAGCATTCAGTGGAAATAAAAAAAAGGGAATTTCATTAAAATTTTATTTATACAAAGAATATATATATTAATATTAAAAAATACATTTCCTTTGCACTCACACACACACACACACACACACACACACACACACACACACAAAATATAATACTAAAAGAAAAAAATCACACACACACACACACCACCTATTCTTTTCTTTAATTTACACATCACTGAACCACTGATCTTTTAGTCCATTATCCATAATCAAACAATCTAGTTCTTTGCTTAACCCTAATAATTCTGGCATGTAATATTGAGGATGAATTTGCTTGTCTTGTAATGTATGCAAGACCTTGAGCTCATCTCTCTTTTAGTTTATAGATTGAATAATATTGACTACCATCAAATTAACAATAAAAAGTAGTTTCATGAAATAACATTCTAGCTTGTTTGTGGTGCTGAAATTAATAAAAAATTGATCATTATAAAAGGAAAAACTAATAAAAAATCTAGATATACAATTGTAAACCAGCTATAAAGAAAGGGAATATTTCCAAATGAGTATAATAAAAAACATAGATATACAATCATGCCAGCTATAAAGAAAGGGAATATTTCCAAATGAGTATAATATAATACATAGATGAAACAAATAACTTGAAAATCAAACATACTTCCTCTTGAAATGGTCCCAGCTTCTTTTGAGATGCTTGGTGGTCCATGGCTCAGGGCCTGCCTGGTAAACAGGCATTGAACCTAGTAGTAATTTCAGCACAGGCCTTGGCTTTCATTCTTGGGAGTTAAGGGTTGGAGGCCTTGGAGGTGAGGATAGCCTCCCTCTCCTGGGTGAAGGCCAGTAGCTGGGACCTTTGCTTCTCCACTAGAGGAAGTGTCTGTAAATTTGTATACAGTCCACGCCAAAAGTTCGTGCGGCAGCACACGCAGCTTCATGTAAACAATGACTCAACTAGATCAACAATATTTAGTAATAATTTAATACCAAGAAATTGGGTACTTACAGGTCACTAGTATTTTAGAGGTCTTCCTTTGTTCTTCAGGCACTCTTTGAGGCGTTTAGGAACAGAATCTGACAAGTTCCTTAAGTGCTGTGGGTCAATATTCCTCCACTCGTGTTCCACTGCTGCGATCAACTGAGGGATGCTGCTTGTGTCGTGCTGCCGGAGTTTTCTCTTGATGATAGCCCACAGGTTTTCAATTGGGTTAAAGTCTGGGGAATTTCCTGGCCAGTCATCAATGTATTGTACCTCACAGTCTCGCAACCACTGTGTCACACAATGAGCTGTGTGGCACGGCGCTCCGTCCTGCATAAAAATATCAGCCTGGGAAACCTCGAAACACTCAGGCAGGTGGTCACACAAGAGTTCCAGGTACTTGTCTTTATTAAGATTTTCGTTTCTTGGCAGCACAACTAAATTCCCCTGACCATAGTACCCAAAAGCACCCCACACCATAACACTGTCAGGGAATTTTTCTGTCTTCCTTGTGTAGCGCGGATCAAACGGGTCACTGCCAAGGCGACGATACACATTACCACCTCTGTTCCCAGCCACAGAAAAAATGGCTTCGTCAGTCCATAAGACTCGCTGCCACTTGCTGACATCCCACTCTGAATATTTACGGCAGAAAGCAATCCTGTTCTTGATCTGTCGTGAAGTTAGAAGAGGTTTGCGTCGCGGGCGGCAGCTGCGATATCTCAGCCTGTCGTGGAGAGTACGCTGGACTGTCCTAACTGAAACGTCAGCCAGCAATAGTGGGTTATTTTCTTTTATTTCTTTTGCTGACAAGCGTGGTTTGACCTCCACTTGCCGCCGGATGGTATTTGTAGTGCGTTGTGTGATCTTCAACGGCCTCCCAGAACGTTTCCCGTGTGTTGGTGTTTCCTCTCCGCCGTTTCTCTCTGTAGCGCTTGATCCACTTCTGAACAGTTCTTTCTGCCAATCCAACAATTCTTGATATTTCTTTAACAGCCTCCCCTGACTTGTAGAGTGACACAATGCTTGCCAGCTGCTCTTGTGTCGAGTGCTTGGGATGCTCCATACTTCCAGCAGAGAAGAAGAATTGCAGTGCACGACCCACGTCAAGGACAGTCAAGGACACACTATCCTTTTAAAATCATGAACTAACCGTTTCTCGAGCCGGGGCTACACACCAGCTGGGTGCCTCAGTACTGTCTGATGTACGATGACACTTCCAACTTGCAATGGAAGAAATGCACAGGCTGTAGCAGTGAATTCGCTGTGACCCAGTTAATTAAGCGCATTGATAAAGCTGCAACAGTTCATTACTCAGTCACTAAAGAAGTCTACGGGAGCAGATGCTTTATTTGAGTTTTATATTTGATTGCAAAAACAGACAACTCCATGAGATGCATCCGATCAATCAATAATTCCAAAAAACTGAGGAAAACGATCACATCTTAAATGATCAGCGGCCGTTGGCGTGTCACTTGAGAGTGAACGATACATTACGGACCGTTACATATCGCTCGCAAGAACAAAAGGCGTAAGCCACACTCTGTCTAAAAATGCTTCAAACGGTACCTGATACGCAAAGGAAGCCTTCTAAACTATAACTAATTGTTCAAGATTAATTTTATTAATGTGTAGAGGTGATTTGCTTCTGCTCACTCGTGTTTATCTACAGCCGCACGAACTTTTGGCGCGGACTGTATATAGTTATTCTTTACAATTTCAACATTCAATTTAATGTTGTGTGATATGGTGAACTTAGTTTCTTAATAAAGTTTGCTACACATTAAAAAAAACACACACTTTTGTTTAGGGTTTCTGCAAATGTTTCATTGTTCCTCTGTCAGGTTATATGTTATTCTATTATATGCACGTTCAAGACAAAGATACTAGGATCTACTGTACATATGCAGACCAATAATAATGGAGTCTGCCGTGGATGTGGTGAAGCAAGGGCATCTTATAGTGGACCACCTCTGCTGAACCATTCACTCATTATGAGTTCAACACCATCCTAGTATCCACACAGAATATATCTATAATATTTCTCTGGTGTGGAAGGCAGCAATTGTCTATATGCTTCAAACAAGGCCAATAAATCAAGGGTCTCGCGGCGCCAGCATCGTAGCCTAGTGACGCGGCCCACTTATCTCATAGAAATCTCTGAATGATGAACATTTTAGTTGCCTAAAACATTGTTTAATACGTACCTATATATTCTAGTTTATGTCAATGACTAACATCATTGCTAAATATGAGTAAAAAACCAAGTAAACCTTACCTTAGCAGGAGGTGATGCCATTGCAGACAAATTTCGCGGGAAACTTGAGAGCAATGTTGTGAGCCTCCGGTGTACCAACCGCGCTACTTGTCCTGAACTCGCATATGTTGGTGAACCTGCCTGCCTTCTCCACGGTGGAGCGATTCTTGAATACCCCACCGTCGCAATGTCCACGGTCGGAAAAACCACGCCGTGGTGCACCATCCACGATTCTTGCATACGGGCCTATATCGTGTATGAATACAAAGATGATATCCAATATAGAAGGCATTATAGGAGCAGAAACATAAATATTGTGGTGAAAACAAAACCCATGAAAAGAATTAGAGGCAATGAAATGATTTTTGGTAAATAAGTGGGAGACAAGTGGAACCTGCTCTGTGCCTTGGGATCCCCGAGCACATAGGTTTGAATCCTGACTACGGTCTGAGTGGAGATTGTGTCCACTCGAGGTAACGGTCCTCAAGTGGGTGGGCTTTCAAATGGTAGGTGTCCAGTAGGTGGTCTCCTTTAGCTCATAAATTCCCATAAAAAGCCCAGATTGTATAAAAAAAAAAAAAAAAATTAAATGGATAGAAACTACACTGCAGGAACACACAGGATCCATAAGCAATAAGAAACTAAAGAAAACATGGCTTTGTAATACAAAGAGTAAAGATTTGCATGGAATACCAAAAATACAGAAGATGAGGAGGGAAATTTCTGCTGCCAATCGCAGAGAGTAACGGCCACTTCTTTTCTTGTGACCGTTACTCTTCCTCATCTGCTGTTTTTTTTCAATACTCCATGCAAAGCTATTTTTTGCATT
>CM035195.1:10621323-10632733 GCA_020233015.1 Callinectes sapidus | reverse complement strand
ACAAAACCTTATAAAAATTTGATAAAAATGCTAGTTTGTGAACATGTGCATGATACGAACAGTATTATATGGTGAAATCTCCAGTAGCCACCATACTGAAAAACAAGGCCATTAAGGTAGCTGATATGGCAATTGATGTGAAAAAGGACCTTAAGCAATCTGCAGCAGTGAAAGAAATAATAAATTGCTATTATAAAAAAATTACATTAAAATATTTGTAAACTTAAGGTTTTGCTAACATTAGAACGAATTACCTGATTTATGGGTATCAATGGTCAAACTTTTAATCTCAAACAGCCATTTGGAACAAATTCATTTTGAGTATTAAGTCTCCACTGTACGTATAAATCCTTCCACTCACAATTGAATGTGTCCAAATCATGAGAGATTGAGGCAGAATGCCCTGTTGGCAGTGACCTTTATTTACCAAGTGGACAAGCCCCAACATTCACATTGTAAATAAGGACGTTCCACTACTTTACAGCAACATTGGAGAATGTGTGTGGGTGTGTAATCTTTGAATTTCCAAGATTAAGTTACTGTGCTCAGACCTCCAGGTGGCCCTGAGGCCAATTAGGTGGGATGCATGTTAAGCCTCATGGAGCACCATCAGAGCAGTGACTCCTCTGGTGTCCCAAATTATCCTTCGGCACCAGTTCATCCACTGTCCCATATTGTCCCTGTTGCTGCTGATGCCTCCTTGGTTGTTGCTGCTGCTGTTGCTCTCTCTCTCCCCTCTCTATCTAACCACTTCACTCCTTCCTGTAACCAGCCTGTAATTCCTTATATTTTCTAAACATGCCATTCCTATCTTATGCTTTTTCCCAGTCCTTCCCTTTTGTCAAAGTGTTTTCACACATACTTTATTGTTGAATTCTGATCTACACAACTCTTTCCTCTCTAAAACTTCCTTATTCCTTTTGGATGGCATTTTCCATGGCTTCTTGTATCCTCCTACCATATGTCCTACCACACTCAGCAAACTTTGCCTGGTTTACATAAGCAATGTTTTCCATTTGTTCTTGGCAATCATTGTTCTAGTAACATAGTTTTGGCACTCCTTTTAGCAACAAGTTCCAAGTTTTTCTGATACTACCAGGACAGTGATCTTCCCTTATGTTCGCAAGAACTTTTGACCTTAAGTTATATTACATCAAGAATTGTTTGCTTAGTGTAAGATGAAGATACACAAGCTTCGAGATACTGAGAGATAAACTCAACAGCAACACAAAGCAGAAATTTAGTTGCTTTCTGATGCCAGCTAGGTTCATTATTTTATTATGACTCATTTGACAAGAGAGAATGTTACTTGCAGAATGTTTCTTGAATAGACTCTATGATGAAAAATTCAATAATAATCCAATATAAGGAGACAGGTGAGCTTTGGCAGGATTATTTAACCCATTCCCTTATAAGGCACACACTAGCAGTGAAGTTGCATTCCTTTTTAGTTGTTGAAAGTGTGCATGACTTACTTTGCACATACTGACTAGCATGGGTCGACATAATAAACAAAAGATTATGAGAATATCTGCTCAATGGAAAAAGCAAATTTTTGGGAACACAGGACTATAAGATAATGGAACAGTGCATAACATTGCTCATTTGAACAAAACCTTATACTCCTATAATCAAGATTCCTATCCATCAATCTCTGTTTCCCTTATATATATGTAAATATGTAAACAACATATGTATTTGTCTACTCCTCTACTTTATGGCAATAAAACACATTCAGCAACCTTATCAAGAACAATATGGTGCTCTTTTCACTCCTTTCCAAGCATTGCAGCACATCAAAACCCCTTTGTATGTATTCAGAAAAGTGAGTCATAACAACTATCTAAAACTTTATTTCCAAAAAAATTATATACATTACTAATCAATGTGAATATAACTATTCTACAAGACTAACATATGTCTTCATTAATGGTGATAATTAGTGATGGTGGTGATCATCAGAACTGAAAAAGACTTTCTCCACAAGAACTGTGCCAACTGCTGCCAGCAAACCCCACTTGAAGCCTCGAAAGAACACCAGCCTCAGCCTCTCTCCATGGGTGCCAAACTCCTTCTTGTTATATCGCCACACTTCATTCCTGTGAAGAGTTATACATGGTGAAACAACAAATTATAAACAAAGTGATATATCTTTGACTGCAAGTCATTAATTACGCAAATGTGTACATGTGCAAAATTTACATAACTGACTTTGTCTTGTACAATACAATGTATGAGCTACATAGTTGTGGTCTTTTCTCAGCATCTACACATGTTCAGTTTTTTCTTTAGTTGACATACACTCTTCCTCTAAGTCATCTCCTCCAATATACTGTATTCTAGTAACTAATATTTCTAGGTAGGAATCTATACTTCCTGAACTGTTTTTGCCTTCTTTAATGATCACAATCAGCATTAAAATTTTATGAATCCCCAAAATGGAAAAATCAATCCTATCATGTACCAGATGCACATGTGTGTCTTCTGCTTTTTTCTCGCAACATCTCTTGATAATATCTAAAATTTGCCACCACTCTGCAAGATACTGATGAGCTTTTTTGTACATCAGAGTAATTTTCCTCAATCAAATCAAGGACTTCTCTTAATTTGCTAATAGCCTACTGTAGTACCTTGCACGAGAGCATTCATTGTTGTTGTTGTTGAGCTCGTGATGGTTCTGCTTCTTTGTGTTCATTCACTCGTGTTCTTTCCAACTCCAGTAGATCTTCATTGCTTAATTAATTGCGATAAGACTGTAGCAACTCAATATAATTTTTTTCTACTCAAAATCCAAGGCCAGAACCACTGTCTTTTCTTTTACTGCTGTGATAATGTAGTAATTGCTTTCTGGTATTGAAACCTTGGGAAATTCTCCATGTGGCTTGGATTAAATGCATGACATCTGGGACTACATACTCGGATAGGCTTCCTCACTGTACTCATTTCAAAGCTTGTGACTCTGACTTCAACTCTCAGTTGTGTGAACCTTTTGTATACACACACACACACACACACACGGGTTATCAAAGTAAAAGTACTTGTAAAATATAAAGATGATAGGATTTTTGCAGTGTTGTTTGCTAAAGACATAAATCAATAACAATATTGCAGCAGATTTGGTTATATTCTTTATGGTGATGCTCTGAAAACTTTAGGCGAATAAACACAGCCTCAGTCAGGACAGGCCATAGTCCAGTCCTGATTGCTCTGTGTTACTCTACTAATGTAAATACTGAATAAAAAAGCAATCACTAGTGGTATAATGCCTTTTCTGGCATATTGTGCATTAATGGTGTGGTGAAATGAGGATATCTTAGCATGCCGTGATCCGGCAAAAATGAGAGTTCAACAATTTTTCTGGCAGGCAACAAGTGCAAATTGTCTGGCAGTTATACTATCGTTTTCAATGGAGTCACGCTGCTACATAGGCGTGTGGTTTTAGACCATATGCCTTCCGCAAAGTGCCACTTCAAACACTTATTATAAACCTATCGGTATATGCATGTGTGTATCTCCCTCCCCTTTCACCTAATATTAAGGTTTCCTTTACATAACAATAATGTTTTCTCCATCAAATAAACCTAATAAATCATAAAACCTCCAAAACATTATAAAACATTGCACATGTAGTGGTTTCATAGCATATTTATGATAACTAAATAACTCATAAAACCTTAAAAAAATTATCCCATGAAATATAGCATAAAAGTAAAAAAAGATAGCAAATAAATTTGGGGGGAGGGGATTTTGGACCCAGTGTAAATTCAAGGATGCGTAAAGCAAACATGCATAAAACGAGAGGTATCTGTATACAGGTACCTCTAGTTTTACACTTGTTTGTTTTACGTGTTTCAAATTTACGCGTGGTCCAAAATATCCTCCAAATATATAATTTAGGTATGTTTCTTTTCACTTGTATGCGATAATTTGTTGAGTGGCCAACAGATGTCTCATGTGAGTTCCTTTATGCAACCCAAACAACAGCAGTTACACAATCACATATGCGTACAAAATATGTAATCTATATATATATATATATACACAGTCAGCCCTCGTTTCTTCGGACTTCAATTCTTCCGTCAATGTCCGGGGTTCGGACAATTGTCCAATGTGGCTGTGTTTGTCCAGAGTGACAACTTTGACCGGTAGGTAGTTCTTCTGGCAGAGGACACAGGCGATGCATGAGTTTCCGCCAGCTACCATATTTCTAAGCATTTTTCACCAGATAAATGGATTTCTGGTAGTATCTGGAGCCATTGTGGAGAGTGGGGTGTGGGGAGGGAGGTAGGGGAAGGTGGCAGGGGGGATACACACAGATGATTCGTTGCCATGGCAACAACCATGTGGCAGTGTTGTCATATCACATGTGAATACACACAACCATGTTCAGTCTGTGCATGATTGTGTGTGTGTGTGTGTGTGTGTGTTTGAGAATCTATAACTCTCTCTCTCTCTCTGTTCTAAATAAATAAGTGAAACAAAAATACTCTTCTGCTTGGTTCACAATAAATAAAGTACCAAAATATTAGTTCCATGTAAGCCACAATAATATACACACTATAATATACAGCTGTGTGTGTATATGTGTGTGTGTGTGTGTGTGATGTGCAGTGCGAGCCAGTCACCCTTGGCTCTTCACGTCTGACAGCGTTACCAACGTCTAGTGAAAGAGCACTTGTTCCCATAATCTTGTTCGCTTCCTTCTTTTTTATGCAAAAACAACTTCTATACTACTAAATTATACCTTCCTCTAACCATACATGAGACTCAAACTCTAATATCTATGAGAGGAGCACAATGTCGACTATACAAAGTAAAAATATAATAGTTCCATTGTTTCCCTTTATAAGTATGATATGAATAACCAAATTCATATTAGGAGGATAAAAGTTACTAAAAGAAAGGTTATCAAACTACAAAAAAATAATAATTTCAAAGAAATACGAATAAAAAAATCTTTATGGTGCCTGTTTAAAAAGTGCGCTTCCAGAAGGCATACAGCAGTTTACCGCTAAGCCACCCAGAAGGCATTCGAACACAAAAACACACGGTGGCCGACGCCGCCTTCCCGCCTGTCGGCCAGTCTCACTTGCACTTTGCCGTGAACACCTCTCTCTCGTGAACGGCTTTCAAGTCACTCTGGCCCCTAGTTGCCTTGGTTAATCTGGCCCCCAGCCCTGATCACTTCCTACCTACCACCCCAGTCAATGCGGCTTCTACTCTGGTCACTGGCAAACCTATTTAGTAATGAAGATATATTGAACACTTTAAACAACCAATGAAGAATGAATTGTTAAATATCATTGTCATTTGCGCAAACTACGATATAATAATTTACAGTTTTGTACAATAATTTATACTTTTCTTGAAATAATTCCTGTTGGAAATGATGCTGTGAGAATATATTCTACTTGATAAGAAAAAGAAAGAGAGAGGGGGGGGAGGAGGGAAAAAGGATGGTGAGTGGCTGGAGGAGGGAGTGGGGGGGGGGCGGCCTACTCGGTCTGTTTGCGTATTGAATGGGAGAGGATAAGGACGAAGGGAAGGGGGAGGGGGAAATACTACGCGATCTGTTCCTGTATTCAGTGCATGGAAGGGAGGCGGGGACCTGGGAGGAGGCTTATCTAGTCTTCATTGGCACTGGGGAGTTTCATACTGAAGGAACCAAGTCCTTTGTTATGCCTGTTTTTTCATGCATTTTATGTCTGTGTTTACTTTATATAATCAAATTGTGAAGGATATCTATCAATTATGATGAGATGAGGGGAAAACAAGGTGCCAATATGTTAAATCATGTTGCCACTCTGGTGGGTCAGGACCAATTTTATTTTTTCCCATTATACTTTTTAACAATGGCTATTGCATTTTTAGGTACTGTGGCAATGTTAAGGGATCAATTTCTTGCAATAGCTGGGGTTGAATGTAGTATTTTTTTGTTCAAAATAAACTGGAATGGATTAAATGTTTTTACATTAATTTCAACGGTAAAAATTGCTTCCTAATTTGAATTTTCGCAATTCGAACAGCCAAAAAGAATGAATTAAGTTCGAATCAAGAGGTACCACTGTAAAGGAGCTTTAAAACCATCAATTATTCGCAGATTTTTGACATTCGCAGAAGGGGAAGGAACACAACCCCAGTGAATAGCATGGATATACTGTACATACAGGTACCTCTTGTTTTATGCTTGTTTGTTTTACATGTTTTTTAATTTACACGTGGTCTAAAATCCCCCATAAAATATATAATTTAGGTACGTTTCTTGACAATTTGTAAAGAATGTGTTATCTTCCAGAAATTTGGACCAATTGTTTTTTTAACATTTTTTCACATAACTTGGCTACCACGGTTATCAGAGATACTGGTTCAGTGGTTTTTGTGTGTCTCCTCCTTTGAAAATGGGCACGATGTTTGCCCTCTTCCAATCCCTTGGGACTCTTCCTTCTTTTAGTGAAGTACCAATAATACTGTGCAATTTGTCCACATGTGTCAGAGATACTGGTCTATAGTTCAGTGGCTTTTGTGTGTCTACTTTGAAAATGGACACAATGTTTGTCCACTTCCAGTCCCTTGGGACTCTTCCTTCTTTTAGTGAAGTACCAATAATACTGTGCAATTTGTTCACTAGTTGAATCCTGCACTCTTCAATTAACCAACCTGATACTCCGTCTGGTCCTGTGACCTTCTTTCAATCCAGGGTCTTAACAATTTTGTCCACTTCCTTAACTGAAACTTGAATCTCCTCCATTGCCTTGTATTCCTGCGTGTTCAAAGGCCTTTTAAATTCAAGTTCATTTGTAAAAACTTGATTGAAACTAAAATCCATCACTTGTGCTACATCCTTGTGGTCTTCATATACTACTTCATCTACTCTTTTTTTTATCAATACTCTTTCTAGCCTTCATCTTGCTATTAACATATTTAAAAAAGAGTTTTGGTTGGTCTTTGCACCTATTTACTACATCCCTCTCAAAATTCTTTAGCTCTTCCCTTAGGGTGGTCACAATCTTATTCCTTGCTTGTTTAAACTTATTCCACAGATTTATTCTTTTGCTTCTCCTCCACCTATTCCATGCATCTTCCTTCAAATCTCTTGCAGTTCCACATGGAACCATTAATTTTTCTCAGTCAACCTTATCTTCCTTATGGGTATGAGTCTTTTCTCCTCTGCATATTTTAAAGAACTCATCCCATTTCTTTTGAACACTATTGGTTAGGTGGAATGCATCCCAACTCTCCTCTTCAAAGAACCTTCTCAAGCCAGTAAAGTCAGTCTTGCTGTAGTTTAATTTCATCTCAAGATGGTCTTCAATTCTCTTAGTCTCTGTTTCCAACCCTTCTATAAACTATGGTGACATAGTCACTTTTGGGTAATGGGCAATTCACTTGAACATTCCTAATTATTTCTGGTTCTTTACTAAATAATAAATCAAGTCTTGATGTTTCTCCCTCACCCCCATACCTTGTGTCGCAGTTTATCCACTGAGTCAGGACATCAACAATTGTTAGTTGCAGCAGAATGAATCCCCAGGAAGACTGCGATCCCTCAGTATGCCATTCTTCCTAGCAAACCCATCAAAATTACCTTATTGTTCTTTATCATTTCCTCTAAGCTAACTTTTGTGTCGTGAATCATATGTTCTTTATCATTGCCTCTAAGCTAACTTTTGTGTCGTGAATCATATTCTTATATTCTACATTGGTCCATGCGTTAGTCTTGGGAGGTACATACTTCACAATGGATGTTTTCAACATCGATCTTTAATAGTTCAGAGAATCTCTCTCCATATTTCATATCAGACACTCATAAATTTTTCTTAACTAGTAACATCACTCCTCCTCCCCTCTTGTTTGACCTTCTTTTTCCCATTTATTATAGTTGCCTTGGCCAATGTTCTTGACTCCTTGTAATTCATCGTACAACTTAATATACACCACTTCATAGCTTTCACTCGACTTGCTTAATTTACCATGTTGTCCACCTCCCTGCTTAAGTACCACTCCCGAATCTTCATGTCTACAATCCTCCATTTTTTTGCTGATCCTCTGTCCTCTCTCATTTTTTTACATTTTTTTTTTAGTTCCATAAGCTCCTTTCTCTCTTCTTCATTTAAGTCTCTTCTTATATATATTTTCTTTATTTCCTCATTTTGGTTTAATTTCCATGCTCTTGCCCTTGCTTTATCTGCATCTTTTTGTGACTTAAATATTATTCTTACTAGCCTATTACACTTCTTATCTACAGTCTCCCTTACAATAGATTCATTAGATTTAATCACTTTCACTACTTTTCAGCAAGTTTCTTTTTGTTGAGCTGTTCCTCCACTATTTTTAAAATTCACCACCATCTACTCTAGTATTTCCATTGTCTTCAAATTTCTTTTCTAGGGTTAGCATCTTACCTTCCACTAAGGCCATGTCTCCCTCTTGTGCCTGTTTCCATTCATTATGTTTCTCTTTCAGCTTGGCCATAGACTGTACGTTTACTTCTTTCTTTGCATTTTCTGGTAATCCACCTTCTAAATTTATCACTCTTTGCTTTAGATTGCTATTCTCCTCTCTTAACCTAGCAATGTCAATACCTTGGACTGCTGTGATTTCCATTAACTTTGATAATTGTTCCTCCAAATGAAGAACTCTCCTTTGCCAAAATCTCATGGTAAGTTCAATATCATCACTTTGAAAGCCTGAAAAAAGTTTCTGCACTGGCTTATCAGCTGATTTCGGTGTAAACAAATTTGAGGCAACATCTTCAGAATGGGACGGCAAACTTTTCCTTTATCTATATGCTCCTAGCCCCTTGGCTATGGCCTCAGTGAGTGACACCAAAGCAACCTGCTGCCCTTGACCAATGGCCTTGTCCTTGTTATCAGAGTCAAACAGAAAGTCTGAGTCCACGTCCAACTGGTGGAGTTGAGCCTTCGAAGCTGAAGTGAAGCGATAAGGAAGATGTGAGAGATAAGACTCCCTTCTTGCTACCCTCATGTTGGAGTGGGCGAAGGCTGTAATCCTGGCCTGGTCCACCATATCTCACTGAATACTCAGTACAAGTTGCTGTAACATGGAACCCCATGTGGACAAACCATCACTATCTGATGTGAGGGAGACAAAAGTACCCATAAGCCAGAACAGGAAGTTCTGCATGTCCTGAGAGGAGAGAAAAGCCTGTTCCAGATGCAACATCTACCCTTGAGGATCACCGTGTACAGTCAGGTGAGGAAGCAATTCTGGGTTCTCCTTCCCAGGATAACCTCTCCCCTCGTCACTGTTAGTCCGGTAGCATCTGTAGTACCGTTGGGCTGGATACTTGGCAAATGAGGGCTTGGAGGACTCGTTGGCACGTGCCAAGGCCTCAGAGGCTTGCAACATCATGAAATCGATGTGCTGTGCCCACCTCAAACAAGGAGTGGTGGCAGGAATCTCCCCATGCTGCATGCCCAGGAGAAGGGGAGCAGTGTCTTGAAGAGTCGGACCATGAGCTTCTGGAAATGTCTCACAAACGAAGTCTATCGTGTCCATGAAAGTAGGGGAAGGATCCAGCATAACATCATCTGTATCCGAGGAATCAGCCTCCCCGTCTGAACCTTCCGAATGGTTTCCACCTGGCTGTCGCCCAGTTTCCGGCAAAATTTGATGCAGTACCACTGCTTCAGTCTTTCGGTCATTTTCCTTGCAATGAAAAGCTGATGAGAGCACTACACATTACCTCACTCAAATCCTGCTTGCCAGCAACTGATGCTATCAATAGGCAGAAAAAATTCATGCATGCACATGAACATTCAAGGTTGGCTCATGCCAGTGCACTTGATTCCAATCCATCAGGTTTTCACCCCCCAAAAAAATAAGGTCGGATACTTTTCTAACAGACCTTGTAGAACATGTAGCTATGATGAGCATCAGTAGAGAAGTGGTGTACAAGGATGGACATTGGAGAGAGTAGACAGATAGAGGCAGTGGAAAGCGCAAAGGGGGGGTTGACTTTACGTATTAACGGACACAAAGAGACAAAGTGTTCCTTGCCTATGGTAGAAGGAACTGGTATTATGCAAAAAAAAATTAGGGCTTTGACATATAAGATATTTATTCCAGATGATAGCAATCTCTCTGTGATTCAGCCAGCCACAAGTCACCCAGGCCAGCCAATCCTAACCAATCCCCTCACCTTCCCTATACCATGCCACTCACCAATAACTCGCACACTGTCTTAGGATGCATGATTATTATTGTAGTCATCATTATCATAATAACTTTTATGATCAATATTGTTGTTAGTTTGTTGATATGTAGTTTTAATTGCCAAACCTAAATTAGTACCTTCGGTATCATGCATGATTAATCTTGCATTTTATCTAATAAAATAGTCATTTTTTCACTTTCCCACTTTATCGAGTAAAATTAGTTCAGTTCCAATACCAAACAATGTAAAAAACAAAGAGGTGATAACTAAACCAATAAAAGATTGAGGGTTCGATGTACTTGCCTGCAGAGTGAATGAATGCATACTCGAGATATCATAAAGTGATTTAATCTATAGTATAGTGGAACTAGAGTAGTAAAAGATCTATATTGTAAAAGCAAAATATTGTATAAAGGGTGTACATGAAAAATTCATGCACTTTACAATCCATCTGAGCAAGTAAATTTTTTTTTTTTTTTTTTTTTTTTATGTAGAAGGGAGGCGGCCAAGGGCAACAAAAATAAGACAAAATAGCCCACTCTAGTGCCGGTCCCTGGAAAGTCCATAATCAGTAGCCAAAAGAAGAATGGGATAAGTGTCTTGATACCTCTCTCTTGAAACAGTTCAAGTCATAGGCAGGTGGAAATACAGAGGCAGGGAGAGAGTTCCAGAGTTTACCAGAGAAAGGGATGAAAGACTGAGAATACTGGTTAACTCTTGCATTAGAGAGGTGGACAGAATAGGGGTGAGAGGAAGAAGCAAGTCTTGTGCAGCGAGGCCGCGGGAGCAGGGGAGGCACGCAGTTAGCGAGATCTGAAGAGCAGTTAGCATGAAAATAGCGGTAAAAGAGAGCAAGAGAGGCAACATTGCGACGATGAGAAAGAGGCTTAAGACAGTCAGTCAGAGGAGAGGAGTTGATAAGACGAAAAGCTTTTGATTCCACCTTGTTCAAAAGAGCTGTATGAGTGGAGCCTCCCCAAACATGTGAAGCATACTCCATACATGGGCGGATGAGTCCCCTGTATAGAGTCAGCAGTTGGGGAGGTGAGTAAAACTGGCGGAGACGGCTCAGAACACCTAACTTCATAGAAGCTGTTTTAGCTAGAGAGGAGATGTGAAGCTTCCAGTTTAGATTACTAGTAAAGGATAGACCAAGAATGTTTAGTGTAGGAGAAGGGGACAGTTGAGTGTCATTGAAGAAGAGGGGATAGTTATTTGGAAGGTTGTGTCGAG
>CM035195.1:10594792-10610081 GCA_020233015.1 Callinectes sapidus | reverse complement strand
AAACGTACCCTCATGCAAATGTTTAACTAACTTCACCAACCACTCTGGAACACCATAATACCTCAACACTTTCCCCATCGCCTCTCTAGAAACACTGTCAAAAACCTTCTCAAAATCAACAAAACACAAGCTTAAACTAGCCTTCATTTCATTGGCATGTTGCATCAAATGCCTAACAACAAAGATCTGATCACTACATCCCCGACCTTTTCTGAAACCGGCTTGTTCCTCCCTCAAAACACCATCTAACACCGGCTCAATCCAATTCAACAGAACTTTACAAAATATTTTCAAAGCGATAGGAGACAAAGTAATACCCCTCCAATTCCCAAAATCACTTAAATCTCCTTTCTTTGGAATCTTGACAATCACACCATTTTTCCATTCCGACGGTATCATCCCACTTTCTTTAATTTTATTAAGTAACTTAACCAAAATTAGCGGCAACCTATCTTCATCCGCTTTAAACATCTCTGGAAAACTCCATCTTCCCCTGGTGCCTTAATCTTCAACTGCCCTATTGCCTTCTCTACTTCTTCTAACGTAATCTCTCCTCCTCCTATATTCAAATCTCTCTCAGCTTCTGGTATGTCCTCTGTCGGTGGTATTGGCCTATTTAAAACTGTTTCAAAATGCTCCCTCCACCTATTTTTTATGTCATTGTCCTTAGTGAATAAATTTCCATTTCGGTCTTTAACTGGAATTTCTTTACGCTTATTATAACACCCATTCAACTCTTTAATTGCCTTGTAGGCTATCCTCTGACTTTGTCCATCGTTTTTATTAAGTAAAACTTCAGTCTCCGCCACCTTCTCATTTATCTGTCTTCTTTTATCTCTTTTGGCCAATCTTCTAACCTCAGAGTGCAGACTCCAGAATTCTGCCCTTGCTAACTCAACCTCACGATCATCAACTCGGCCAGCTTCACTCCTAAGTTTCGCCTCTCTCCTCTTTTTAATCATATCCCAAGTTTCATCAGACATCCATTTCTTTCGCCTTGCCCTACACCTTCTCCTGATTGTGCAATCTGCCGATTCTTTCAACACCGTTTTCACATCTCTCCACATCTCATCAACATTCCGCTCTTCATCTCGCACTTCCAAGGCCAGAAACCTATTCCTACACTCCAACCTAAAATCATCCCTCTCCTCACCATCGTTTCTAAGTAGATCAATATCGTACCTATTTGGTTGAGCCTCCTCTCTCTTCTGAGCTTTCAGTTTAGGTTTTAATTTTGCTACCACTAGCAAGACTCTGTCCAGCTGAATATATTTAGTATGAATTACAGATACTAAGACTCCATATATCACATATACAGGCCTATAAACAATGTTTTCCCTGCTATGTATGTTCATGAGTTCATGGTAGTGTGGGTCCACCTGGCATCATGGTGTCTTATCTACAAGGGAGAGAATAACGCTAGAGAGTAGCATGTCCGTTCCCCTCTAGATCTGAGGACCGACTGACGATTGAGAGACACCCGGAGGCTAAGGAAAGAAGCGCTTGTGAAAAATGGTGCGTTTTTTCAAAACTACGAATCTTGTGACTCCAAGTGGAGTCACGATACCGTTCTAAGTTAAGGAACTTCCTTATTTTATCTAGGGAAATTCCCCATAATTTTTCAAAAGCCATATATCACTCACATTTGCCTCCCCGACCTAAAACCCCCACTTCCCCACAGGCCCCCACGCTTGCTTGAGGAGTTGGGGGGATGTGGGTGGTGAAATGGAGAAAGCAGCTGTTCTGCATTTTTACCCCTCTTACTAAGGTACTGTGAGTTATGAATTTAATCTGGGGAAAGGAAGGGTGGTTGGATTGATTTGGTCAGGTTAGGCTAAATTAGATAAGATTTGGGGAAATTTCTCAGGAATTAGAAAAGTTGGTAAATATCCAGTTTCGGCCAATACTCCATATCTCTCTCCCCTCCCCCCCCCACCAGCATCCCCTCAAACAAGGTTGGGGACATGTGGGGAATCGGGGATTTGGGGTGAGGAAGACATATATGAGCGATATAATTATAGAGTAAAAAATCTAGGGAAATTTCCCTAGAAATCAAGAAAATTATGCAAATGAAGCAAACCAACAAATATATACACTCTCCTAATTATCCTAACCTAACCTAATGAAATTCTCTAAATGTAGCCAGAGCCAGACACTCATACTAGGCAGGGGGCTGTGCCCCCATAGACACTCTCTTTTAGCCAAGGGGCTGCACCCCACTGGACCACCCCTCTAATGGGCTATTTATGAAATCAGCGGCTACCAGATGTCACTGGCCGGTTAAGAGATAGCTGAGCCAAGCAAGATATTAACTATTGCGATTTTTCTGTACTTAACCAAGCACCTGTATGGCATTATATCATTATGTACAAATGAAGTAATATAATAGCATTTTAGCAGTATATACACTGGGAATCATTTACCATGATGTATCTTGAAACCAGGGCCAGAATGTTTAACATCTGGCAATTCCATTTCACATTGTTCTTACGATTATGAATAAGATTAAACTAATATTGTGTTGTTCACCCGTTTAGCATAATCAGTGTGCACTATTCAGCTAGAAAAGTACTCGTTTGGAGTGTATCAGTCTCTATTTTGACGAATATCAAAGTGAGGCAAATCTTGCCACAAGACCAGTAGCAAGGTGCGTTTCAAGCTGGAGGGCGGGAGGACGAGGGAGGGTGCTGGGAACGCAGGACCACCACCAAGGGGTGTGTGGAAGCGGGGATACTGAAGCATGAAGTGATTGATGGTCTGTGGGAATGACAGCAGACAGCACCATGATGAAGTCCTCCTCGAATGAAATCAAAACAAATATGAGTCATATCTGATCTCAGATGACAGACGGTCTCTAAGCTTGGATATCCGCTGTTGAACTATTCAATATTATTAACATTAAATATCCGCCAAAAGAAAAGTTGACACTTAAAACCTATATTTATTTTCCATACTCTAATGTGAATCAAATATCTAGAGAGGCCTGAAAGTGCTGATCTTGCATTTATATTGTTTATAAATGCCAAAAAAGGTGAGATGAGAATGCCAGTTTGTTGACTTTGGCTTCACATCTCAGGAAAATACATTAAGGAGAGAAATGTTTTCGCTTATACTATATTTTTCTTGTGAAGCTTTTTCATTACCCAACTCGTGCATGAAGTTACTTTGACACATAACTGCTTTTATAACCGTAGGTAAATCATGGTAAGGATGAAGTCATATTTGGCTCGGTTATTGCTTAACTTGTAGAGCCATCTGGTGGCTGAGGTTCATAAATAGCCCACTATCCTAACCTGACTTAACCTAATGAAATTCCCTAAATGTAGCTTGGGGGCATGTGGGGAATCGGGGGTTTTGGGTGGGGGAGACATATATGAGTGATATAGGGAGTTAAAAATCTTGGGAAATTTCCCTAAACCTAGGAAAATTTCCAGTGTTATTATGAATTTGCGATAGGTAATATGGGGTTCAAAATGCTCCTAGCAGTGTGACTTAGACAGTTAGGCAGTGTACTGTGCCATGATGGTATGTATTGCCTGAAATTGATACCGAAAAATTTCCCCATCACTTATAGATATTTCAGTAAATTTTGCAAAGGGCATATAACAAATATGCCTTCCCACCCCCCCAAAAAAAAACGATTTTCCTCAGGCCCCCAAGCTTGTTAGGGGGTTATGGTAGAAATAGGAAATAATGGCTTGAACTATACATTTATCAATGAAAATTAATAAATAAAAACACTGAACTAATACAAAGTGTTTGGAATGATCTAACATATCAACTAAATCAGTATATATATATATATATATATATATATATATATATATATATATATATATATATATATATATATATATATATATATTAGATTCTCACAAACACTATACACACCAAGGTTCAAGAATCAACAGCATGTAGCAAACCACAAATTTATGTGTGGATAGTGTATTCAATTTCAACTCTACTAAAGGGTCTGGGTGGCATAATTGGTGAAGGAGGCTCGTCCTGAGCCTCCGGTACTGGCGGCCCGGGTTCGAATCCTTGCCAAACCTAGTTGTCCAGTGGGAAATGTAGCGTTCTCCCGTTAACCCTAGTGGTGCCATATGACCGAAACTGTTGCGGCACCTCATGGAATCAATTCCAAAATTCAGCTCTACTAACCTTCAGCAGACAACACCAGCAGCAGCTGACGGCACGCACAATACGGCGTGTCTTGGAGGTGGGACGGGATCTTGATGTCGGCTTCTTCCATCTTCACCGCAGTACTGTCTTTAAAATAAATAATTCCCTATTCTCAATTTCGAGGTATGAATGTGGAGTGTTTAATAAGAGGATGACTTATAAAAGTAAGGGAATCGCTTGTGAGAAGTGTGAAGAGTGGTTTCACACAGGATGCATGTATAGTGATGAGAGGCCTCAGGGATTGATTGATTGATACATTTATTGTTGGATTAAAAAAAAATGATAATAATACAAGGGAGGAAGATGGGCCTTGTCATCCTCCCTCCGGACAAAAACTTAAGGGTACAGGGCCACATATGTGAAAAAAAGTGTATAAACAAGAATATAGATAATTAGATACATATTGTTATGCTGGCCCCCTGTCCACCACACACCAACACACAGCTTCCAAGGCGACGACAGGTACACTCTTACCAAGTACCAACAGCGTCACCCTCAGGACAGCATACAGCACGGGGTCGGCAGCACACACACAGGGACACTTCTCGGCGAAGATTAGTGGCTAGCAAGGGAAGCGAGGTACAGACCCACAGACCCCAGACTTACTCAGAGAGGCAGGAAGACAGTTAAAGGCACGACACAACTTCCTTACTTTACTGGCACACAAGAGTTAATACAGGATGGCACACAGTACTTATACCACAACACAAACAGGGCAGGAACGCGTCCTCAGGGAGAGCGGCAGGCGCTCTCATCCTCAGGGAGAGCGGGGCAGGCTCGCGTCCTCAGGGGAGAGCGGGGCAGGAACACGTCCTCAGGGGAGGGAGAGCGGGGCAGGCGCTCTCATCCTCAGGGAGAGCGGGGCAGGCTGGCGTCCTCTCACACTCCTGGGCCCCAACCTCTTCCTCTCTTGTCTCTCCCCTCACTGGCACTCCTGTCGCCGCCCGCCGGACCCGGCGGGCCGAAACTATTTGCTGACAACAGCCCCCCTTTCCCTTGTCCCCTCTAGCCGTGTCCTAGTCGCGTCCCTTCTACTGGCCAATCAGGCACCGAATATCCACCTGGCCGCAAACTCCAGCCCTCACTACCACTTCTGCACCAATGTCATCATTGCCAATCTGGTAGCATTGCCAACGCTATCTTCACACTAAGCGCCGCCGCAACACTACCCTCCCCCCACAAAATAGTCGTCCTCGACTATTCATGCTCGCTCCTCACCTGTAGTCCCTTCACCACAGGTCTCTTCTCTTCCTCGATCTGAGGGGGCGAGACAAGCGGCTCACTCACGCTCGTCATCTGCTGTCCCCTCACGCGCGCTCTGCTATCCACCCATCGCAGCCTCGTCCTCCACCTCGCTGTCTGGGCCTCTCCACCTGCTGACGCTCCACGTCGCTGGCGTTTCTCCACCTTGCCGCTGCCACGCCGCCACCGCCTCAGGCGACGTCTGTGGTAGCTCCTCCCCAGGTGGTCGTCCAGTAGCCTCAGGGAGCTAGCGGCGGTTACCTTGGGGCATACAAGGCCGTGCGCCGGCGACATCCACCGCCATCCCCTCCCAGGGAGCGCCAAACTGATACCACCTCAGCGCTGCTCTGGTACGTCGCCCAGATTCCTTCTCGGCGACGTAAACGTGGTACAGCTTGCACCACTCCACCTCATGCCTCATGCCAACCCAGCACAGGCGTCGGCACAGGCTACACAGCGCCTTCCTGCGCCCCTGGTGCCCACCAGAGACGCCAGCATGGGCCTCCTCCAGCAACTCAACCTGCAGGAAGAAAGGGTTTACCAGCAGCCACGTCTGCTGTGTCGCTGCATCCTCCACGCCCTTCTGCAACACGCCGTCTTGCACGTGCTGCTTCTCCCCGCACGACTTCTCGCCTTCCTCCGTCCGCCCACACACCGGGTGGACATGCTGCGTCGTTGCATCCCTCAAGTGCCTCTGCCACACACCGTCTTGTATGTGCAGCTTCTCCCTCTGCTTCACCGAGTCCACGGTAGCAGGACTTTCCAGCAAGAATTCCTCCTTGCACGACTGCACCTCGCCTTCCTCCGTCCACCCCAACCTCTGGTGGACATGCTGCCCGATGTCTCGCTGCTTGCCAGCCTCGCTCTGCCCGCTCTGCGTGCCAGCCTCGCTCTGCCCGTCCTGCCCGCTCTCCATCTTCCCCGCGCCGCCGTCCTCATCACCGCAGCTGTTCACCGCTGCATGGCCTCCACCGCCTTCTTCAGTGGCGTCCGCTGCCCCACGTTCCCTCACGACTCCGCAGTTCAGCTCCAGTCTCTCCTCGACATCCGAACTCGTCACGGGGCTCTCGACCTGTTTAACAGCATCCTCAAGGATCAATGGTACGACTTCACGTACCTTCCGCTGCATCCTTCCGAGGTCATCACACGCTGTATTCCCAAACAGGGAGTCCAGCCCCAACAGACAGGGTTTTTCCATGTCGGTAACAGAGACTCTCAGCTCACAGTGGCCTGTCACGCCACACAACTGCTGGTCTGACACAGGGGATTGGGCTGCCACAACTTCCTCCACTCTGCTCCGGACGACTTCAGTGCTTTCCACACAACGTCGTCTCGCTGCCACCTGCTCCTCCCTCAGCAGGTCCATTCTTACCACCACTGCCCCGATTTCCTGCTTTAATTCCTGTCTTATTTCACTGAATCCCTGTTCCACTTTCTGTGCAAACTCACTTAAGTCCTGTTTCCTGTCCTGTGCCATTTTGACGAACAAGGCTTTCAGCTCTTCCAAGCCTGACTCACTGCCTTCCGGCTTCTCACTGCCTCTCGAGTCTGAGTCCGCCATGGTGCCTTGTACCCGGCAATCTCGCTAGCCAAACTATCCCAAAAACTCCTGACACCACTTGTTACGCTGGCCCCCTGTCCACCACACACCAACACACAGCTTCCAAGGCGACGACAGGTACACTCTTACCAAGTACCAACAGCGTCACCCTCAGGACAGCATACAGCACGGGGTCGGCAGCACACACAGGGACACTTCTCGGCGAAGATTCGTGGCTAGCAAGGGAAGCGAGGTACAGACCCACAGACCCCACAGACTTACTCAGAGAGGGCAGGAATACAGTTAAAGGCAAGGCACTACTTCCTTACTTTACTGGCACACAAGAGTTAATACAGGATGGCACACAGTACTTATACCACAACACAAACAGGGCAGGATCACGTCCTCAGGGAGACAGGCAGGCGCTCTCATCCTCAGGGAGAGCGGGGCAGGCTCGCGGCCTCAGGGGAGAGCGGGGCAGGAACACGTCCTCAGGGGAGGGAGAGCGGGGCAGGCGCTCTCATCCTCAGGGAGAGCGGGGCAGGCTGGCGTCCTCTCACCTCACTGGGCCCCAACCTCTTCCTCTCTGGTCTCTCCCCTCACTGGCACTCCTGTCGCCGCCCGCCGGACCCGGCGGGCCGAAACTATTTGCTGACAACAGCCCCCCTTTCCCTTGTCCCCTCTAGCCGCGTCCTAGTCGCGTCCCTTCTCCTGGCCAATCAGGTACAGAATATCCACCTGGCCGCAAACTCAGGCCCTCACTACCACTTCTGCACCAATGTCATCATTGCCAATCTGGTAGCATTGCCAACGCTATCTTCACACTAAGCGCCGCCGCAACAATATGAACTAAACCTTTGTTCTTTCTTATGCAAATACGAGCCTTCCTCCCTTATTTTATCAATAAAGTGTTCTTGTGTAGATGACACGGACTACCACCATCTCTCCTTTAATTAAACTTCATCTTTTCCTCATCCAAATGCAGATGTCTGAGTCAACTGACAGTAGCCTTTTTTCTGTTCCCTCCTATTTTCTCAATACTCATTTTCGTTCCAAAGCTGATTGTTGCGTCTATGTCCCCATTGTCTATTCTCCTGTCCACACTCTTAAAAATCTGAAGCGGAATACATTCTGTCTCTCTTTCCCTCACGGAGAACATCATCCTTGGAGACTTAATATTCACCACCAGCTTTAGCTTTCCTCTCCCTTCACTAAGATAGATACGGGAATAGTTCCCAAGTTATGGATGCAGGCAAATGTAGTTCCTATATTAAAAAAAAAAAAAGGTGACAAGGCAGAAAGTAGTAACTATCGCCCAATTAGTTTGACATCAGTAGTAGGGAAGATGTTAGAAGCTATCGGAGCAAGGGCAATTAGGAAGCACGTAGATAAGCATAAACTAATTAGACACAGTCAACATGGGTTTAGCAAGGGGAAGTCCTGCCTGACAAACCTATTATCCTTCTACAGGAAAGTATTTGAAACCTTAGATAGTGGTGACAGGTATGATATAATTTTTCTGGATTTCAGCAAAGCCTTCGACAGAGTACCCCATACGAGATTGATAGTAAGGTCAAAGCTCATGGAATAGAAGGGAAGGTATTAGAGTGCATCAGGGGATGGCTTACAAGTCGGGAACAGAGGGTACAGATAAATGGAAAGAAATCAGAATGGGGTAATGTCACTAGTGGTGTTCCGCAGGGTTCAGTTTTAGGACCGCTGTTATTTGTAATCTACATAAATGACTTAGAAACTGGAATTAGCAGTGATATCAGTAAATTTGCTGATGACACAAAAATAGGAAGTCCAATTAGGAATATAGAGGATACTAAGAGGTTACAAGGGGACTTACAGAGATTACACGATTGGTCAGAGAAATGGAAAATTGCAGTTTAATGTTAACTGTACCATTATGAGTGTAGGTAAGGAAAATTGACCTGTAGAATATACATTAAGTAACAATACCTTAGGAATGACATGACTTGTAGTGCGAGGACTTGGGAGTACAAGTCAGTAGTGACCTACGTCCAAGGCACCAGTGCATTCTAGCTAGAAATAGAGCCAACAAAATATTGGGTTTTATAGGCAGATGTGTGACAAACAGGACTTTAGAGGTCATTCTTAGGTTGTATTTAGCACTAGATAGACCTCCATCTAGATTACGCAGTTCAATTTTGGTCCCCGTATTATAGGAAGGATATAGAGTCCCTGGAGGCAGTTCAGAGAAGAATGACCAAAATGATTCAGAGGATGAGAAATTTGCCCTATAAAGATAGGTTAAATCGTCCAAATCTCCACTCCCTATAGAGAAGGAAAGCAAGAGGCTATATGATTGAAGATTGCAAATGTATAAAAGGGATAAATACGGGAAGCAGTGATCAGGTAATATAATTTAATAGCCAGGGCAGGACACGCAGCAATGGGTACAAGATAGATAAGCCTAGATTCCGGACAGACATAGGTAGATATTAGTTCACAAACAGAGTGGTGAATGACTGGAATAGGCTGGACCAAGGATATTATGAATAAGGATAGAGTGATCGAATTGACAAAATTGAGGAAAATGTTCAAGCCATCACTTGACACTAGAGGGGAGCAGCAGTCGAGAGTAGTGTAGGGGAGGGGGACCCCCGGCCGGCTGTTGATACTACACTGGTCCACCACCACATTCAAAATGTCCCCACGTACAACAAGGAACAGTTCTTGCTGCCTTTGAGGCAAAAAGTGAGCAACTTGTCCACAGATGTGCCTTCATCTGTTCCCTAGAGATCCTAGAAGGTATGTTTTAATAGATAATGGTAAAATAAATCAATAAATATGACACACATTCAAATAAAAAAAAAAAAAACATTCTATGTATCGGAGTATTTCTGCCTCACTAAAGAAAATTTAGGTAAATAATGTTAAAACATTTACAAACCTAACTCAACCATATCCAGATTGCTCTAAAGGTTGTGATATAGGGACTGGTTTTATTGTTGAGTTGAGCTTTATTGGCATTGACACACATTTCTCTTGTGGACGAATGCAGTGGCTCCAACGCAATCAATCAATTAATCATGGGGGGCATATGCCGGGGGGTGCGTTGCCTCGTCTACCCCTGGCGGTCACGCCTCGCGAGTCTCCATGCAGGCTCCCTTCCAATACCAAGTGACTTCCAGCAGGAGGCATCTACTTGCCGTAGCCAAGAGTTCTGTGGGTGTTCCCTTGGCCTCCTGCAAGTCGGGTTATCCTTTACGGAAACACCCCGATAAGCAGGATTGGCTTCCGGGTATCGTGCCACATGCCCATATTGCCGCAACTGGCGGGTTATGATAGTAATAGGCCTCGAATCAGTCTCATGGAACAATCGCTGATTTGACAAAGTCATACCAGCGGTATCCTATGATCCTGTGAAGGCATCTAGTACCAAAGACATCAATTCGCCTCTTCAGGTCAGTGTTCAGTGTCCATGTCTCACAACCATAGACTAAGACAGGGATCACCAGTGACTTGAAGATCCGAATCTTTGTCTGTCTGAACAGATATTGACAACGCCAAATACTCGTATTGAGCAATTCCATAACGCTGCAGGCCAGGCCAATCCGCCATGTGACTTCTTGGCTCGACCCACCATCGTTATGCACTACATTACCAAGGTATGTGAAGTTTTTTAAGATCTCAATGTCCTCGCCACACACATGGACAGACTGTACTGCTTCATCCAGTATGCCTTCACACACCTGGACCTTGGTCTTGGCCCAAGAAACCTTGAGTCCCAAGGCCTTCACCTCCTCGTGCAGTGCCTCTAGAGCCATTACCAGAACCTCCAGTGACTCAGCGAAGATTGATGCATCATCAGCAAAACCAAGATCTGTCATCTCAGTGTTGTCGATAGATGCTCCACAATGACTTTGTTCCACAACTCTGCCTAGTACCCAATCCATGCATGTGTTGAAAAGTGATGGAGCAAGCATACAGCCTTGACTCACACCTGCGTTCACAGGAAAAAAGCTGGACACGCCTCCTCCACACTTCACAGCTCTCACAGTCCCGGAGTACAGGCCAGTTAACCCCTAAGCCCCCTTTCACACTAGTTGCCTTCCATGCTTTCCAATGGACGCTTTCACACTAGGCAACTGCAGTGTCTCGACCGGGCAACTTCCGGGACACTAACATTTCGGTGTCTCACTTCCGCAACGCCGCCAGTATCCGCCACCGCCGCTCACTGGCCAGCCTATCATGCTCAGTGACAGTCAGATTCTCGTCTGGTGAAATACATTCTCTCAACTTTGTTGTAGTCCCTGTGATGTTTTTTTCTAACGTAGCTGAGAAGTTCGTCAAATGACGGCTTGCTCATGCGAAAATAGTTGAAAAACTTCTTTTCGTCTGCACACAAATCAGGGAAAAGTGTATGATGCACTCCTGTGTACATCCTTGAGGATAATATAGGATGCAAATGCACTTTCCTTTCTGCAGAGCGCCTCTTCCGTTTCTTTTTAGCCAGCAGGGCAACGAGGAGTTTTTCGTTGGACGCCATTCATCCAACTGACAAGGAGCGGCGGGTTCATGAGGTCCGGGCATGATCGGTGGCGGACACCGGTGTCCTAGTGTAAAAGGGGCCTAAAACTCGAGAGGGTAGTGAGTTTTCGCTCGCTGTAATTCGGGGGGTTAAGCGAGAAACACTCAAAATAGCCTGTATTCACACGCTGATTACACTTAGAAATCCAATAAAACGAGTTATTAAAAAAGGTGCTTCCATCTTCCATA
This sequence comes from Callinectes sapidus, assembly GCA_020233015.1. Lineage (NCBI taxonomy): Eukaryota > Metazoa > Arthropoda > Malacostraca > Decapoda > Portunidae > Callinectes > Callinectes sapidus. The sequence continues at coordinate 10,598,368 of CM035195.1, read as the reverse complement.
ACTCTTCCTCTTTGCAATGCAAAAAGCCAGAAGTCTCTAGGTGCTATGGTTACCATAATATCACAGGTTGAATGAGGTGGTGTCATGTGCGTTTCTGGCCTTGTGTCCGAACACCACCCAACGGCTGTGGTTTTTGGCAATAGAAAACTCACTATCCTCACCCTCTATTATGGTGGAGATAGTTAACTCCAATGCCCTTTCCATACCGGGTGGAGCAGGGAATCGGACACCACGGAATCACTCACTCTTCCCACTCATCGTGGTGGTGGGTGACAAACTGACCCACAGGATTTGTTTACTCCTAATGAGGGTTGCCAGCCCACAAGCAAAGAAAACGTGTGAAACTGTAATGTACCGTACCCGAAGTTTTCGGGGTTAATAGACCAATAATCCTTGCAAGAATCCCACGGAGATACAGAAGATCTCAGAGTGTCTCTCGATGCACTAAGTCAAACATCTTCTTGAGATCGATATAAACTGCAAACATTCCTTGTCGAAACTCACGTCAGCACTCTACCAGTACGCGAAGCACTAGGATACGGTCAGTTGTTGTTGACTTCCCGGGCGTGAACCCTGACTGTTCAGGTCTCTGATGCTTCAGCAGGTGAGTGCGGATCCACGTCAGCAGCAAATGGGGAAGCACCTTGCCTGGTATGCTGAGCAGTGTTATTCCACGGTAGTTGTTGCAATCTTGACGGTCCTCTCTCTCCTTCCAGTTAGGGATGACCAACCCATTCTTCCATTCAGGAGCAACGGTACCTGAATGCCATACAGCAGTCAAGACAGCATATACACAACTCACGGATCATGGCTTCACCCCACCTTTGAGCATCTCCGCACTGATGTTGCAGATGCCAGCTGACTTTCAACCCCTCATCTTTGCCACACCCTCTTTGACATCGCCAATGAGGGTGCAGTTTCGTTAATGGGTGGATTAGCATCCAGTGTCTGCAACCCTGCAGTCTGGAGCTGTCCGCTTGGAGGATCCACCGTGAATAGCTGCTCAAAGTACTCAGCCCAACGGGCCATCTGCCCATCTGCATCTGATACGAGACAACCATCTGCTGTTCGGATAGCACTCACCAGAGAAGTAGACTTGGAGCGGAGTTTCTTCAGAGCTCGATCGGCAGGTCTGAGGTCATTAGCATTTAAATGACTCTCGACATCCTCAGCAAGACCCCTGACATACCTCTCCTTATCTCTTCTCAGGAGAGTTCTAGTCCTACTTGACAGAGTACTGGTCATGGTCCCCAGCAAGTTTGGCAGGGCGACTCTTTTCAATACTTTCCAGTGTTTCCACTGAGGTGAAGCCACCCCGTGACCTCGGGCGCTCCTCAATGCATTCCTTGACAGCCTCAAGAGTCTTACGTTTGAAGGTATCCCATAGCTCTTCAGGGTCCTCAAGGGTGTTGAGTGCTCCAGACCGATTGAAGACTGTCACTGCATACTCTTGTGCACATGTCAGGTCCTTCAGTTTCTCAAGATGAAACACAGTGTGGTTACATCTTGGAGGCTTTCTTGACTTGACATGAAGCTTCAGTGTACCAACAACAAGCCTGTGATCGGTCGCAAAGAACTCAGCACTCCGAAAAACCCTGCAGTTCTGGAGGATCCTACAACGGGTACTGACAAGGATATGGTCGATCTCCTTCGCTACCCCTCCAGCATTGCTATACCAAGTCCAGCAGTGCAGCGCTGGCCTCTGATACCAGGAACCCGAAATTCTCAGCCTTCTGGATCTTGCAAAGTTCAGAAGGAAAGAGCTGTTGTCATTTCTGGTACCAAAACCATGGGGACCAACACATACGATTTCATAGCCAGCCCTTTCAGTGCCAGTGACAGCATTAAAGTCGCCCAGGACAATGAGCGCATCACGACGGGGACACTGGTCTAGTACAGAGTCGAGTTTGGTGTAGAACGTCTCCTTCTCTTCAGTTTCACACGCCTCGGTAGGAGCATACACTGCAACAACATACATGAAGCCTAAATTGTACTTCAGCCTTAATCGCATTATACGCTCATCAACTGGAGTAACCTCTACAACAGACGACTGCAGTTTACTGGAGATGCCTATGGCTACCCCCTTAACATGGTGACCATTGCTCATGCCGGACTAGTAGTAAGGAAAACCCTTACTACTGGTCTCGCCACTACCAGGCAGAGAGAACTGAGGAGCACCGACAAAGTTTAGGAGTACATGTTGAGGAGAGTCAGATGAATGGACAACAATTGGAAAAATTAGACAAATGGTTGTATAAGTACCAGGGGGCGTGGAGCATGAAATTCATCTGACTAGTGAGGTACCCATTAAGTTACCCTACAGACATATTCCTCCTAAGTATATGATGGAAGTGATGACTCATATTAGGGGACTTGAGCAAGGTGTGATTGAGGAGAGTGTCAGTCCTTATGCGGCCCCTATTGTTCTTGTAAGAAAGAAGAACAAGTCTTTGAGGTTGTGTGTTGATTACAGAAGGCTAAATGAGGTAACTGTAAAGGATGCTTTTCCTCTGCCGCGGATTTAGGATACGCTGGATGCGCTAGCTGGGGCTCAGTGTTTCTCATCTTTTGATCTGGCTGCAGGGTACCATCATATTAGAGTGCGAACTGAAGACAGGACAAAGACAGCATTTGTTACACCTTTTGGACACTACCAGTACATTCGTTGTCTGATGGGTTTGACCAATAGTCCTGCTACATTTCAGCGATTTATGGAAAAGGTACTCAGTGATCATATATTTGTGACCTTACTGGTGTATCTAGATGACTTGTTGTTTTCAAAGGGTGTGGATGAGCATATTGAAAAGTTGGAGGTAGTGTTCAAGCTCTCGCAGAAGTATGGGCTGAAGCTGAAACCATCCAAGTGTCATGTTTTATAACCTCAAGTGAAGTACATAGGATTTGTAGTGTCTAAGGAAGGGATCAGTACAGACCCAGAGAAAATCAGAGCAGTGAGGGAGTGGCCTATACCCTGCACAGTAAAGGAAGGGCATTTATTGAGGGTTTTGCAAAGGTGGCTGCCTCATTACATGCTCTAATGGAGGGGGAGAGTCAAAAGCTGATATAACCAAGTACTGGGGAAAGGAAGAAACACATGCATTTGAAGAATTGGAGGAGAGGTTGACTTGTGCACCAGTGGTAAAAAAATGCTGACTATGACCGACCATTTGTGGTAAAAACAGACGCCAGTTTGGATGGGTTGGGGGCAGAATTTTGCCAGAAGTGGGAAGGGAAGTTACACCCAGTTGCATTTGCAAGTAGAGGTCTTAGAAGGTAAGAGAAGAACATGAATAACTACAGTTCTAGAAAGTTAGAACTGCTAGCATTGAAGTGGGCAGTAACTGAGCAGTTTATTTAGCAGAACTATTTAGCAGGAGGTAAATTTGTGGTATTAACAGATTACAATCTTCTTGCACATTTGCAGAAAGCTAAGTTGGGAGCTGTGGAGAGTAGATGGTTGGGAGATTTGAACAGGTTCCATTTTGATGTGAAATACAGACCTGGTCGGGAGAATGCAAATGCTGATGGGCTCTCAAGGAGGCCACATAGAGTGAAGGTGGAGGAAGAAGAGGTATT
>CM035195.1:10562033-10583956 GCA_020233015.1 Callinectes sapidus | reverse complement strand
GACACTCTCTTTTAGCCAAGGGGCTGCACCCCACTGGACCACCCCTCTAATGGGCTATTTATGAAATCAGCGGCTACCAGATGTCACTGGCCGGTTAAGAGATAGCTGAGCCAAGCAAGATATTAACTATTGCGATTTTTCTGTACTTAACCAAGCACCTGTATGGCATTATATCATTATGTACAAATGAAGTAATATAATAGCATTTTAGCAGTATATACACTGGGAATCATTTACCATGATGTATCTTGAAACCAGGGCCAGAATGTTTAACATCTGGCAATTCCATTTCACATTGTTCTTACGATTATGAATAAGATTAAACTAATATTGTGTTGTTCACCCGTTTAGCATAATCAGTGTGCACTATTCAGCTAGAAAAGTACTCGTTTGGAGTGTATCAGTCTCTATTTTGACGAATATCAAAGTGAGGCAAATCTTGCCACAAGACCAGTAGCAAGGTGCGTTTCAAGCTGGAGGGCGGGAGGACGAGGGAGGGTGCTGGGAACGCAGGACCACCACCAAGGGGTGTGTGGAAGCGGGGATACTGAAGCATGAAGTGATTGATGGTCTGTGGGAATGACAGCAGACAGCACCATGATGAAGTCCTCCTCGAATGAAATCAAAACAAATATGAGTCATATCTGATCTCAGATGACAGACGGTCTCTAAGCTTGGATATCCGCTGTTGAACTATTCAATATTATTAACATTAAATATCCGCCAAAAGAAAAGTTGACACTTAAAACCTATATTTATTTTCCATACTCTAATGTGAATCAAATATCTAGAGAGGCCTGAAAGTGCTGATCTTGCATTTATATTGTTTATAAATGTCAAATAAGGTGAGATGAGAGTGCCAGTTTGTTGACTTTGGCTTCACATCTCAGGAAAATACATTAAGGAGAGAAATGTTTTCGCTTATACTATATTTTTCTTGTGAAGCTTTTTCATTACCCAACTCGTGCATGAAGTTACTTTGACACATAACTGCTTTTATAACCGTAGGTAAATCATGGTAAGGATGAAGTCATATTTGGCTCGGTTATTGCTTAACTTGTAGAGCCATCTGGTGGCTGAGGTTCATAAATAGCCCACTATCCTAACCTGACTTAACCTAATGAAATTCCCTAAATGTAGCTTGGGGGCATGTGGGGAATCGGGGGTTTTGGGTGGGGGAGACATATATGAGTGATATAGGGAGTTAAAAATCTTGGGAAATTTCCCTAAACCTAGGAAAATTTCCAGTGTTATTATGAATTTGCGATAGGTAATATGGGGTTCAAAATGCTCCTAGCAGTGTGACTTAGACGGTTAGGCAGTGTACTGTGCCATGATGGTATGTATTGCCTGAAATTGATACCGAAAAATTTCCCCATCACTTATAGATATTTCAGTAAATTTTGCAAAGGGCATATAACAAATATGCCTTCCCACCCCCCCAAAAAAAACGATTTTCCTCAGGCCCCCAAGCTTGTTAGGGGGTTATGGTAGAAATAGGAAATAATGGCTTAAACTATACATTTATCAATGAAAATTAATAAATAAAAACATTGAACTAATACAAAGTGTTTGGAATGATCTAACATATCAACTAAATCAGTATATATATATATATATATATATATATATATATATATATATATATATATATATATATATATATATATATATATATTAGATTCTCACAAACACTATACACACCAAGGTTCAAGAATCAACAGCATGTAGCAAACCACAAATTTATGTGTGGATAGTGTATTCAATTTCAACTCTACTAAAGGGTCTGGGTGGCATAATTGGTGAAGGAGGCTCGTCCTGAGCCTCCGGTACTGGCGGCCCGGGTTCGAATCCTTGCCAAACCTAGTTGTCCAGTGGGAAATGTAGCGTTCTCCCGTTAACCCTAGTGGTGCCATATGACCGAAACTGTTGCGGCACCTCATGGAATCAATTCCAAAATTCAGCTCTACTAACCTTCTGCAGACAACACCAGCAGCAGCTGACGGCACGCACAAAACGGCGTGTCTTGGAGGTGGGACGGGATCTTGATGTCGGCTTCTTCCATCTTCACCGCAGTACTGTCTTTAAAATAAATAATTCCCTATTCTCAATTTCGAGGTATGAATGTGGAGTGTTTAATAAGAGGATGACTTATAAAAGTAAGGGAATCGCTTGTGAGAAGTGTGAAGAGTGGTTTCACACAGGATGCATGTATAGTGATGAGAGGCCTCAGGGATTGATTGATTGATACATTTATTGTTGGATTCAAAAAAATGATAATAATACAAGGGAGGAAGATGGGCCTTGTCATCCTCCCTCCGGACAAAAACTTAAGGGTACAGGGCCACATATGTGAAAAAAGTGTATAAACAAGAATATAGATAATTAGATACATATGAACTAAACCTTTGTTCTTTCTTATGCAAATACGAGCCTTCCTCCCTTATTTTATCAATAAAGTGTTCTTGTGTAGATGACACGGACTACCACCATCTCTCCTTTAATTAAACTTCATCTTTTCCTCATCCAAATGCAGATGTCTGAGTCAACTGACAGTAGCCTTTTTTCTGTTCCCTCCTATTTTCTCAATACTCATTTTCGTTCCAAAGCTGATTGTTGCGTCTATGTCCCCATTGTCTATTCTCCTGTCCACACTCTTAAAAATCTGAAGCGGAATACATTCTGTCTCTCTTTCCCTCACGGAGAACATCATCCTTGGAGACTTAATATTCACCACCAGCTTTAGCTTTCCTCTCCCTTCACTAAGATAGATACGGGAATAGTTCCCAAGTTATGGATGCAGGCAAATGTAGTTCCTATATTAAAAAAAAAAAGGTGACAAGGCAGAAAGTAGTAACTATCGCCCAATTAGTTTGACATCAGTAGTAGGGAAGATGTTAGAAGCTATCGGAGCAAGGGCAATTAGGAAGCACATAGATAAGCATAAACTAATTAGACACAGTCAACATGGGTTTAGCAAGGGGAAGTCCTGCCTGACAAACCTATTATCCTTCTACAGGAAAGTATTTGAAACCTTAGATAGTGGTGACAGGTATGATATAATTTTTCTGGATTTCAGCAAAGCCTTCGACAGAGTACCCCATACGAGATTGATAGTAAGGTCAAAGCTCATGGAATAGAAGGGAAGGTATTAGAGTGCATCAGGGGATGGCTTACAAGTCGGGAACAGAGGGTACAGATAAATGGAAAGAAATCAGAATGGGGTAATGTCACTAGTGGTGTTCCGCAGGGTTCAGTTTTAGGACCGCTGTTATTTGTAATCTACATAAATGACTTAGAAACTGGAATTAGCAGTGATATCAGTAAATTTGCTGATGACACAAAAATAGGAAGTCCAATTAGGAATATAGAGGATACTAAGAGGTTACAAGGGGACTTACAGAGATTACACGATTGGTCAGAGAAATGGAAAATTGCAGTTTAATGTTAACTGTACCATTATGAGTGTAGGTAAGGAAAATTGACCTGTAGAATATACATTAAGTAACAATACCTTAGGAATGACATGACTTGTAGTGCGAGGACTTGGGAGTACAAGTCAGTAGTGACCTACGTCCAAGGCACCAGTGCATTCTAGCTAGAAATAGAGCCAACAAAATATTGGGTTTTATAGGCAGATGTGTGACAAACAGGACTTTAGAGGTCATTCTTAGGTTGTATTTAGCACTAGATAGACCTCCATCTAGATTACGCAGTTCAATTTTGGTCCCCGTATTATAGGAAGGATATAGAGTCCCTGGAGGCAGTTCAGAGAAGAATGACCAAAATGATTCAGAGGATGAGAAATTTGCCCTATAAAGATAGGTTAAATCGTCCAAATCTCCACTCCCTATAGAGAAGGAAAGCAAGAGGCTATATGATTGAAGATTGCAAATATATAAAAGGGATAAATAAGGGAAGCAGTGATCAGGTAATAGAATTTAATAGCCAGGGCAGGACACGCAGCAATGGGTACAAGATAGATAAGCCTAGATTCCGGACAGACATAGGTAGATATTAGTTCACAAACAGAGTGGTGAATGACTGGAATAGGCTGGACCAAGGATATTATGAATAAGGATAGAGTGATCGAATTGACAAAATTGAGGAAAATGTTCAAGCCATCACTTGACACTAGAGGGGAGCAGCAGTCGAGAGTAGTGTAGGGGAGGGGGACCCCCGGCCGGCTGTTGATACTACACTGGTCCACCACCACATTCAAAATGTCCCCACGTAGGTACAACAAGGAACAGTTCTTGCTGCCTTTGAGGCAAAAAGTGAGCAACTTGTCCACAGATGTGCCTTCATCTATTCCCTAGAGATCCTAGAAGGTATGTTTTAATAGATAATGGTAAAATAAATCAATAAATATGACACACATTCAAATAAAAAAAAAAAACATTCTATGTATCGGAGTATTTCTGCCTCACTAAAGAAAATTTAGGTAAATAATGTTAAAACATTTACAAACCTAACTCAACCATATCCAGATTGCTCTAAAGGTTGTGATATAGGGACTGGTTTTATTGTTGAGTTGAGCTTTATTGGCATTGACACACATTTCTCTTGTGGACGAATGCAGTGGCTCCAACGCAATCAATCAATTAATCATGGGGGGCATATGCCGGGGGGTGCGTTGCCTCGTCTACCCCTGGCGGTCACGCCTCGCGAGTCTCCATGCAGGCTCCCTTCCAATACCAAGTGACTTCCAGCAGGAGGCATCTACTTGCCGTAGCCAAGAGTTCTGTGGGTGTTCCCTTGGCCTCCTGCAAGTCGGGTTATCCTTTACGGAAACACCCCGATAAGCAGGATTGGCTTCCGGGTATCGTGCCACATGCCCATATTGCCGCAACTGGCGGGTTATGATAGTAATAGGCCTCGAATCAGTCTCATGGAACAATCGCTGATTTGACAAAGTCATACCAGCGGTATCCTATGATCCTGTGAAGGCATCTAGTACCAAAGACATCAATTCGCCTCTTCAGGTCAGTGTTCAGTGTCCATGTCTCACAACCATAGACTAAGACAGGGATCACCAGTGACTTGAAGATCCGAATCTTTGTCTGTCTGAACAGATATTGACAACGCCAAATACTCGTATTGAGCAATTCCATAACGCTGCAGGCCAGGCCAATCCGCCATGTGACTTCTTGGCTCGACCCACCATCGTTATGCACTACATTACCAAGGTATGTGAAGTTTTTTAAGATCTCAATGTCCTCGCCACACACATGGACAGACTGTACTGCTTCATCCAGTATGCCTTCACACACCTGGACCTTGGTCTTGGCCCAAGAAACCTTGAGTCCCAAGGCCTTCACCTCCTCGTGCAGTGCCTCTAGAGCCATTACCAGAACCTCCAGTGACTCAGCGAAGATTGATGCATCATCAGCAAAACCAAGATCTGTCATCTCAGTGTTGTCGATAGATGCTCCACAATGACTTTGTTCCACAACTCTGCCTAGTACCCAATCCATGCATGTGTTGAAAAGTGATGGAGCAAGCATACAGCCTTGACTCACACCTGCGTTCACAGGAAAAAAGCTGGACACGCCTCCTCCACACTTCACAGCTCTCACAGTCCCGGAGTACAGGCCAGTTAACCCCTAAGCCCCCTTTCACACTAGTTGCCTTCCATGCTTTCCAATGGACGCTTTCACACTAGGCAACTGCAGTGTCTCGACCGGGCAACTTCCGGGACACTAACATTTCGGTGTCTCACTTCCGCAACGCCGCCAGTATCCGCCACCGCCGCTCACTGGCCAGCCTATCATGCTCAGTGACAGTCAGATTCTCGTCTGGTGAAATACATTCTCTCAACTTTGTTGTAGTCCCTGTGATGTTTTTTTCTAACGTAGCTGAGAAGTTCGTCAAATGACGGCTTGCTCATGCGAAAATAGTTGAAAAACTTCTTTTCGTCTGCACACAAATCAGGGAAAAGTGTATGATGCACTCCTGTGTACATCCTTGAGGATAATATAGGATGCAAATGCACTTTCCTTTCTGCAGAGCGCCTCTTCCGTTTCTTTTTAGCCAGCAGGGCAACGAGGAGTTTTTCGTTGGACGCCATTCATCCAACTGACAAGGAGCGGCGGGTTCATGAGGTCCGGGCATGATCGGTGGCGGACACCGGTGTCCTAGTGTAAAAGGGGCCTAAAACTCGAGAGGGTAGTGAGTTTTCGCTCGCTGTAATTCGGGGGGTTAAGCGAGAAACACTCAAAATAGCCTGTATTCACACGCTGATTACACTTAGAAATCCAATAAAACGAGTTATTAAAAAAGGTGCTTCCATCTTCCATAACTCTTCCTCTTTGCAATGCAAAAAGCCAGAAGTCTCTAGGTGCTATGGTTACCATAATATCACAGGTTGAATGAGGTGGTGTCATGTGCGTTTCTGGCCTTGTGTCCGAACACCACCCAACGGCTGTGGTTTTTGGCAATAGAAAACTCACTATCCTCACCCTCTATTATGGTGGAGATAGTTAACTCCAATGCCCTTTCCATACCGGGTGGAGCAGGGAATCGGACACCACGGAATCACTCACTCTTCCCACTCATCGTGGTGGTGGGTGACAAACTGACCCACAGGATTTGTTTACTCCTAATGAGGGTTGCCAGCCCACAAGCAAAGAAAACGTGTGAAACTGTAATGTACCGTACCCGAAGTTTTCGGGGTTAATAGACCAATAATCCTTGCAAGAATCCCACGGAGATACAGAAGATCTCAGAGTGTCTCTCGATGCACTAAGTCAAACATCTTCTTGAGATCGATATAAACTGCAAACATTCCTTGTCGAAACTCACGTCAGCACTCTACCAGTACGCGAAGCACTAGGATACGGTCAGTTGTTGTTGACTTCCCGGGCGTGAACCCTGACTGTTCAGGTCTCTGATGCTTCAGCAGGTGAGTGCGGATCCACGTCAGCAGCAAATGGGGAAGCACCTTGCCTGGTATGCTGAGCAGTGTTATTCCACGGTAGTTGTTGCAATCTTGACGGTCCTCTCTCTCCTTCCAGTTAGGGATGACCAACCCATTCTTCCATTCAGGAGCAACGGTACCTGAATGCCATACAGCAGTCAAGACAGCATATACACAACTCACGGATCATGGCTTCACCCCACCTTTGAGCATCTCCGCACTGATGTTGCAGATGCCAGCTGACTTTCAACCCCTCATCTTTGCCACACCCTCTTTGACATCGCCAATGAGGGTGCAGTTTCGTTAATGGGTGGATTAGCATCCAGTGTCTGCAACCCTGCAGTCTGGAGCTGTCCGCTTGGAGGATCCACCGTGAATAGCTGCTCAAAGTACTCAGCCCAACGGGCCATCTGCCCATCTGCATCTGATACGAGACAACCATCTGCTGTTCGGATAGCACTCACCAGAGAAGTAGACTTGGAGCGGAGTTTCTTCAGAGCTCGATCGGCAGGTCTGAGGTCATTAGCATTTAAATGACTCTCGACATCCTCAGCAAGACCCCTGACATACCTCTCCTTATCTCTTCTCAGGAGAGTTCTAGTCCTACTTGACAGAGTACTGGTCATGGTCCCCAGCAAGTTTGGCAGGGCGACTCTTTTCAATACTTTCCAGTGTTTCCACTGAGGTGAAGCCACCCCGTGACCTCGGGCGCTCCTCAATGCATTCCTTGACAGCCTCAAGAGTCTTACGTTTGAAGGTATCCCATAGCTCTTCAGGGTCCTCAAGGGTGTTGAGTGCTCCAGACCGATTGAAGACTGTCACTGCATACTCTTGTGCACATGTCAGGTCCTTCAGTTTCTCAAGATGAAACACAGTGTGGTTACATCTTGGAGGCTTTCTTGACTTGACATGAAGCTTCAGTGTACCAACAACAAGCCTGTGATCGGTCGCAAAGAACTCAGCACTCCGAAAAACCCTGCAGTTCTGGAGGATCCTACAACGGGTACTGACAAGGATATGGTCGATCTCCTTCGCTACCCCTCCAGCATTGCTATACCAAGTCCAGCAGTGCAGCGCTGGCCTCTGATACCAGGAACCCGAAATTCTCAGCCTTCTGGATCTTGCAAAGTTCAGAAGGAAAGAGCTGTTGTCATTTCTGGTACCAAAACCATGGGGACCAACACATACGATTTCATAGCCAGCCCTTTCAGTGCCAGTGACAGCATTAAAGTCGCCCAGGACAATGAGCGCATCACGACGGGGACACTGGTCTAGTACAGAGTCGAGTTTGGTGTAGAACGTCTCCTTCTCTTCAGTTTCACACGCCTCGGTAGGAGCATACACTGCAACAACATACATGAAGCCTAAATTGTACTTCAGCCTTAATCGCATTATACGCTCATCAACTGGAGTAACCTCTACAACAGACGACTGCAGTTTACTGGAGATGCCTATGGCTACCCCCTTAACATGGTGACCATTGCTCATGCCGGACTAGTAGTAAGGAAAACCCTTACTACTGGTCTCGCCACTACCAGGCAGAGAGAACTGAGGAGCACCGACAAAGTTTAGGAGTACATGTTGAGGAGAGTCAGATGAATGGACAACAATTGGAAAAATTAGACAAATGGTTGTATAAGTACCAGGGGGCGTGGAGCATGAAATTCATCTGACTAGTGAGGTACCCATTAAGTTACCCTACAGACATATTCCTCCTAAGTATATGATGGAAGTGATGACTCATATTAGGGGACTTGAGCAAGGTGTGATTGAGGAGAGTGTCAGTCCTTATGCGGCCCCTATTGTTCTTGTAAGAAAGAAGAACAAGTCTTTGAGGTTGTGTGTTGATTACAGAAGGCTAAATGAGGTAACTGTAAAGGATGCTTTTCCTCTGCCGCGGATTTAGGATACGCTGGATGCGCTAGCTGGGGCTCAGTGTTTCTCATCTTTTGATCTGGCTGCAGGGTACCATCATATTAGAGTGCGAACTGAAGACAGGACAAAGACAGCATTTGTTACACCTTTTGGACACTACCAGTACATTCGTTGTCTGATGGGTTTGACCAATAGTCCTGCTACATTTCAGCGATTTATGGAAAAGGTACTCAGTGATCATATATTTGTGACCTTACTGGTGTATCTAGATGACTTGTTGTTTTCAAAGGGTGTGGATGAGCATATTGAAAAGTTGGAGGTAGTGTTCAAGCTCTCGCAGAAGTATGGGCTGAAGCTGAAACCATCCAAGTGTCATGTTTTATAACCTCAAGTGAAGTACATAGGATTTGTAGTGTCTAAGGAAGGGATCAGTACAGACCCAGAGAAAATCAGAGCAGTGAGGGAGTGGCCTATACCCTGCACAGTAAAGGAAGGGCATTTATTGAGGGTTTTGCAAAGGTGGCTGCCTCATTACATGCTCTAATGGAGGGGGAGAGTCAAAAGCTGATATAACCAAGTACTGGGGAAAGGAAGAAACACATGCATTTGAAGAATTGGAGGAGAGGTTGACTTGTGCACCAGTGGTAAAAAAATGCTGACTATGACCGACCATTTGTGGTAAAAACAGACGCCAGTTTGGATGGGTTGGGGGCAGAATTTTGCCAGAAGTGGGAAGGGAAGTTACACCCAGTTGCATTTGCAAGTAGAGGTCTTAGAAGGTAAGAGAAGAACATGAATAACTACAGTTCTAGAAAGTTAGAACTGCTAGCATTGAAGTGGGCAGTAACTGAGCAGTTTATTTAGCAGAACTATTTAGCAGGAGGTAAATTTGTGGTATTAACAGATTACAATCTTCTTGCACATTTGCAGAAAGCTAAGTTGGGAGCTGTGGAGAGTAGATGGTTGGGAGATTTGAACAGGTTCCATTTTGATGTGAAATACAGACCTGGTCGGGAGAATGCAAATGCTGATGGGCTCTCAAGGAGGCCACATAGAGTGAAGGTGGAGGAAGAAGAGGTATTTACAGAAATGTGGGAAGAGGTACCTAAGGATAGGCTTACTAGAGGGGTGTGGGATCACACCACCAGAAAGAATGAGGGATGCCCAGAAAGCCTGTCCAGCAGTGGGAAAAATGTGGATGCAAATTATTGGAAAATTGCATGCAGGGGAGATCAAGCAGTTACTGACTTCAGAGGTGTTTAGGAAACTGTGGAGTGTTAGGAGATGGTTGATTATGAAGGATGGATAATTTATTGGAGAAATAATCAAAGGGATAATTGATCAAAAGGAGCTTTGCATGGCCTGGGTTGCATGAAGATGTTGAAAGTTATGTGGCTAGGTGCAAAACTTGTGCAGTTGCTAAGGACGGAGTGAGTTCCAAGACGAGGTTAGGAACTGTGGAAGCAAGTAGACCCTGGGAAGTATTGGCTATGGACTTCACATTGTTAGAGCCTTCCAGGGATGGAAAGGAGACTGTGCTCATTGTAACAGATGTATTTAGCAAGTTTGCCTTGGCATTCCCCACAAAAAAAAAAAAAAAAAAAACACACACACAGAACAAGCACTGTTGCAAAGATTTTGGTGGAGGACATATTCAATAGGTTTGTCTGCCCAAAGAGAGTTCATAGTAATTAGGGGAGACATTTTGAGAGCCAACTGGATGATTTGGGTAAATATTATGGGATTAAAATGTCAAGAACCACTCCATACCATCCAAAGGGGAATGGGGTTTGTGAGCGTTTCAACAGAACCTTGCACAGTATGTTATCAACTTAAAGTAAGGACCAGAGAGCTCTGGCCTATGTATTTGCCTAGTCTCACAGCTGTTTACAACAGCACTCCACATGCTGTGACGGGATTCTTGCCTCATTACATCTTGTTTGGCGTAGAACCTCATTTACCAATGGACGGGTTTGCTATTGGTTCAGAAGAAGCTGCGACTACCCATCATGAGTGAGTTAGGAGATTGCAAGAGACCCACCGTGTTGCTTGGAGAGCTGCTAAGAGAAATCGTAGGATACGGCAAGAACAAGCAAAGGTAGAAACCTTGAATCCAGGTCAGAAAGTGTTGTTGAGAGATCACTCTGTACTAGGCAGAAAAAAATACAACTTAAATTTGCCGAGGACGTTTGGGTAATTGTGGAGGTATTGGACAATGTAAGTGGGATGTACAAAGGGAGACCAGAAAGCGAAAAGGGTCATCACCGAGTGTTGCATCGGAGTAACTTGCGTCCATGGAACCCACCGGAAACTGAAGAAGGATCAAGTGAGAGAGAATTGGTAGAGGAGGAGGATGATGAAGTCCAGATGCCGGATATGGCTAAGGTGTTGGAGAGGTTCGGCTTCAAACATTCCGAGGAGCTATCCACCAGTGGAGAAGAGAACTCTGAAAGGGAAGAGGATGTGATTGGCCCAATGGAGATGGTAGAACCAGTGGAAGAGGAGGATCGCAGAGGAGCTGAGGTGATAGATGAGCCAATCCAGTTGAGACGTTCTCGCCGGCTTGCTGAACAACGGAAGAAAGGGGGGCACCAGTGTATTGGGTGCAATGGATGTGTGCGTGAGGGCACGCACAAAAATGGAAGGGGCAAATGTGAGGAATTCAAGTAAACCGCGATCCCGCTTCAGGCTCTTTGGCTGGCTAGCCTGTCTGTGAAACGAACTTACGTTGTCGGGGGAGGGTGTTTGTTATGATTCTGGCGAGTTGACATTGTGGAAGCCAGCTGGGAGGCCGTGGAAGAGGTGTGAGGTGGCCCAAAGTGTCGCCTCGCTGTGCGCTGCCTTTGTCCTGTGTCCCCCCTATTGTATGGCGTCGCGTCACGGTCCCCCTTGTGCCACTTATATGGTGTTATGCAGTAAACTGGCCAAAGTGGACGCTGTGTGTCTGCTTTGTCCCCCATTTTGAGCTGCTATAGGTACACTTCGCTACACTTGCCCATCCGAACTGTGTGGAAGTTACGCGACCCCCTTGTGCCCTGCCGTGCCCTGCCTGTGCACATGTGTGGCCTGTGTGAACCCTGTGGCCTGAGACGTGCTGTTTGGGGCAGAGAGGGTGTGAAGAAGAAGGGGATTAACGTAACAGTATACAAGGAAGAGAAAGACAAGACACAATGACCCCAGACAGGCACATGAATGAGTTACTTGTTTCAACATGAGACACTAACAAATATCCGGATGGTATTTATGTACATGGATAAGAGCATGCTGAAAAGATCATATCCAAATGATAAGACCTAAATTTGAATATGCAACAGTAGTGTGGTCGCCTCACATGCTAAAAGACATCAGGAAACTAGAAATAATCCAAAAGATAGCCACAAAGATGATGCCAGAAATAAAAGTCTTCCTATGTAGATAGACTAAAGGAAATGGAGCCATCACACACACACACACACACACACACACACTATATATATATATATATATATATATATATATATATATATATATATATATATATATATATATATATATATTGTTGCGGTGGCGCCTAGTGTGAAGATAGCGTTGGCAATGCTATTAGATTGGCAATGATGACATTGGTGCAGAGGTGGTAGTGAGGGGCCGGAGTTTGCGGCCAGGTGGATATCTTGTGCCTGATTGGTCAGTAGAAGGGACGCATCTAGGACGCGGCTGGAGAAGCGACAAGGAAAGGGGGCTTTTGCCGACTCAGCAATTGGGCGACCGGAGGGTGAGCCCACAGCAGAGCAAGTTGCAGCCCAGTGAGGAGTGTGAGAGGACGCCAACCTGCCCCGCTCTCCCTGAGGACGCGTTCCTGCCCTGTTTGTGTTGTGGTATAAGTACTGTGTGCCATCTTGTATTTACTCTTGTGTGCCAGTAAAGTAAGGAAGTTGTGCCTAGCCTTTAACTGTATTCCTGCCTCTCTCTGAGTCTGGGGTCTGTGGGTCTGTACCTCGGTCACCTTGCTAGCCACGAATCTTCGCCGAGAAGTGTCCCTGTCTGCTGCCGACCCCGTCCTGTATGCTGTCTTGAGGGTGACGCTGTTGGTAAGAAGAGTGTACCTGTCGTCGCCGTGGAAGCTGTGTGTGTGTGTGTGTGGACGGGGGGCAGTGTAACAATATACATTATATACCTGTCTTACCTGTGAGACCGTGGGGCTGCATTATGAAGCCATGGTAACAACAAGGTGATAGTGTTTCCAGTCAGCTTTCGTTGGAACCACTGCATTCCTCTACAAGTAAAATGTGTGTCAGTGCCAATAAAGCTCAACTCAACAATAAAACTAGTCCCTATGTCACAACCTTTAGAGCAATCTGCATAAGGTTAGGTTAGGTTTGTAAATGTTTTAACGATATTACCTAAATTTTCTTTAGTGAGGCAGAGATACTCCGATATATAGAATGGCTTTTTATTTAAATGTGTGTCATATTTATTGACTTACTTTATCATTTATCTATTATTACATACCTTCTTGGATCTCTAGGGAAAAGATGAAGGCGCATTCGTGGACAAGTTGCTCACTTTTTGCCACAAAGGCAGGATGAACTGATGAACTTTTGCTCTGGACATTTTGAATATGGTGGTGGAGCATTGTTTAGCATCAACAGCTGGGGAGGGTCCCCCCCTCCCCTTCACTACTCTCGGCTGCTGCTGCCCCTAGTGTCAACTACCTGCATGAAAATTTTCCCCCATTGCGGCCGTTCGATCACTTTACCCTTATTTATAATTACCTTGTATTTAGCTATGTACTCATTCGGTTAACCTTGATGTGGCCGCAGAAGTTAAATGTTACCATATATTCACACACTCCTTCATGTGGCTGCTTGTATGAACGGTTCCATTAATTCCCCCACTGGTAAAATACCTCAATATAATGCCTCTGATTCTGAAAAGTATTTGCCTTATGATCTTTTACTGAAGTCTCCTGTCTCTGTGTACTTAGTTGAAGACTATTCTCAGAACCAGTTGTGAACATTGCAGAGTAGTCTATTCATAATTCAATTACAGGTAACATTCAAGTTATACTTCAAGGCAACTCCCATCTCTTTTCAGGAAAATAAAGTGATGTTTTTAAGGCTCCATGCACCTTGCTGACAGTCCAAATTAACTCCCAAGTTTACAGATCCTTATTTCATCACTGAGAGTTTGAGTGGCAACAAACTTGAAATTTGTAATAATCATAAATAAATTTCAGAGCTCTCTCTCTCTCTCTCTCTCTCTCTCTCTCTCTCTCTCTCTCTCTCTCTCTCTCTCTCTCTCTCTCTCTCTCTCTCCTTGCTAAATATCATTATAATAATAAAACATACTTGAAAACCACAACAGCTTTGCTCTTGATATAATCATCACAGGTCATCAAGCTTTTGGATACGTAGTTCTAGGAATGGTGAAATACCTTTAGGTGGAAATGTCAGCATTCTTATTGGATACATTTTAATCATGATGGATAGCAAAACATTACAGTTCCTTTATGTAACAACCCAAACAATACAATAGAAATTTGGAAACCGTATTCACCTTTTCATGAAGAGAGAGAGAGAGAGAGAGAGAGAGAGAGAGAGAGAGAGAGAGAGAGAGAGAGAGAGAGAGAGAGACTAATAGCACAAGGTGAGAACAAAGAGAGTGAAAATAATTTTGACTAACAGATAAATGAACACTAAATGCATGGCTGTGACTTCCTTTGCCCCGAGGTGCATCATGGCATGGGCCAGGAGATTCTTCCCATAAGCCTTCAGCAAAAGAGAGCCAGACATGAGCAACAAGTGCGCCATGTGAGTAGAGCCCAATCCTAGTATCACCACTATTAAGTAAAATATGATCATTGCTCCAGCCAATGTCGCAGCCTCCACGGATACCCCAAGGGAACTATGCATAGTAATAATCTGTGGTATTTCCAACGCAAGGATGTCTAGCATCAGCAAAACTACCACTCCAACTCTTGCTATTGTTTTCACGCTGTGCCGACACATGTTTCGTGACAGGAGTACCATTATGCTTGGAGAAATGTCTTCCTCACTTCCATCAATCCTCAACTGTATACTACCCTGGTACACCTCTCTAGATACAGGCAGACTGGTTATTGATCTACTAGCAAGACTCAGGCAGTGGTTTTCCGTAGTGGGCATTATGCTGGATCAGGACAAAACTGTAAATTGTTCAGGCAGAAGCTGGTGCTCACCTTGTTACTGAAAGGAGGAGAGAAAATAAACCATGATTAACTCATCTTTATCTGGTTCAACTCGCTACGTCAACAAAAGATCTACTGCTCCAATACAAGATAAGAAATCAACACATCGGGGAGCTAAAGTAAATAAAAAGAAATAAGTATGAAAAAAAGGACTAGAATCCACTGCAAGTTCCTAACCATTATTAAAAACTTGTATGACATTGAAAAGAAAAAAAACAAAAAAAACATGAAAAATGCATACAGTGGTACGTCAGTAAACGCCCGCTTTGGAAGAAGTCTTATTTGGTAGTATGCGGACTATTTCGACAAACACATTTCCTTAGTATACAACCTTTGTTTGGAATACAATCCGCTTACTAAAACGTGACAAGACCTTCTGAAGAGGTACGTCCGGAGTAGTGTCCCCGCTAGCAGAAACACCGGGCCCGCTAGGTACACGTCGCTGCTGCTCCTGATTTCCCGAAAGCGGCCAAACGAAGCGACGGTTCCTCCAGAAGACTCGGCCAATGGGCAGCTTGACACGATAATCCCTGTGATTACCGATGCCCACCACGGTACCAACCATACTCCAACGATTGGTAGCGCGGTCCTGGAGGCGTACCTGGGTACCTATGCCGATAGGAGGCAACGGCTGGGCAGAACTGTTGTAGTGGCCCGCAGACTCTCCCATCAACGCCTCCTGCTTGGCGTCGCACACATCAGCAGCCGACTGCCATTCAGCTGCAAAGGCGCACCTGTGTGCAGGCACGGCAGACTTAAGTGGACGACCGTAAAGGACTTGTGCTGGAGACCTAGCATCCGGTCGAGGAGTATTGCGCAGTTCCAGCAAACCCCTGTCGAAGGCATCATCATCATGGTCACCAGACAATCGAAGCTTCGTGATGAGATGGTTGAACTTCTTGACGTAGGCCTCTGCATGGCCATTAGACTGCGCATAACCTGGGGAAGACATAACATGAGTAATGCCCCAGCGCTTGACAAACTGCCGGAACAGGGAGCTGGAAAACTGTGGCCCCCCATCAGTACGCAGTCGGACCGGTACCCCCACATCCTGGAAGAGGCAGCTCAGGAATCTCGTGGTTGTGTGCAATGTCGCATCCCTACCGTACTCAGCGATGCACGGCCACCCAGATAACCGATCTGCGTAGATGAGATAATCCTTACCCACATACGTGAACAGGTCAGCGGAGACATCCTCAAACGGGCGTGAAGGTGGTGGGTCGGAGAGTAAGGGTTCCTTCGGAAGAGAAGGCAACAGCTCCTGGTAGGCACTACATCCCTTGATGCGGTTCGTGATGTCACTATTGATGCCAGGCCACCACACTGCCTGTCGATCTCTGCGCTTTGTTGCCTCGATGCCCCTGTGCGAATCATGGAGGCGGTCCAGGGTGACGTTGCGAAGGGATGTAGGAACAACCAACCGAGCTCCATATAACACCAAGCCATCTTCGGTCGACAGCTCGTCACGAAGCTTCCAGTAGTCCAGAAGAGCTCTTGGGACATCACGTTTATCGGCCGGGAAACCTGTAGATATGCAGGGGAGTAGCAGCTGATAAGTTGCGTCAGACTCAGCGGCCATGCGCATGTCGATGAGGATTGGGTCGTCGTAGGGGTCAGCTGAGGAGGAGGTGATGGCACTCAATCTAGTAAGAAGACATCTACGGACGTGTAATGAAAGTGCTGACTCACCTTCCAGATCCATGGAAGAAGGACTGTCGACAGGAGCGCGCGAGAGCGCGTCAGGGAGCGCATGGTCCTTTCTCATCCGCCAGATAGCAGTAAAGACGTATGGGGCGACCTTCTCCTTTAGTCTTTGTATCCGGGGGTTGTCGATAGTGTCGAGGGTACGGTCGTTCAATATCGGTACCGGTGGCTTGTGGTCCACCACAACCTGGAAGCTGGGAAGACTGAGGAGATACATCCTACATTTCCGTAGAGCCCAAACGAGAGCAACAAGCTCCAATTCTATGACCGCATACCTCGTCTTCGCATCGGCAAGGAAACGGGATCCGCACTGGACCAGCTTCCAAGTGCCACCATGCTGTTGAAGGAGGGCGAATCCGAGGCCTTTTAGTTGGGAGGCGTCGGTAAGCAAGGCAATGGGCAGAGAGGAATCAAAGTGAGCTAAGACTGGTGGAGACGATAGTGCCTGTTTCACTGCGTCGAATGAGTCTTGGTGATCTTGCGTCCAAAGAAAGTGCTTCTTTGTACTGAGTAGGTCCCAAAGAGCGTCAGCGGCTCCTGCTACCTCCATAGAGAAGTCAGCCAGTTGATTTGCCAGTCCAAGAAAGGAGCGGAGTTCGGTGACTGTAATGGCTCTCACCTTACCAGGATCCGCGTGGACTCCGTGGGAAGAGATATCGTACCCACAGTACGAGACTTGCGCCTCAGCGAAGACGAACTTCTTCCTGTTGATTGACAATGTGTTGCCGGAACCGTTCCAAAATTTGTCATACATGCTGGATATGTTCTTCAAAGGTAGTGTCCCACACAAGCACGTCGTCCACAATCTTAGCACAGTCGCCGATGCCTTCCAGCGCTAAGTCACCATGGGTCTTCTGAGAAATTTGTAGCGACCCCATGGTGTGACGAACGTCGTAAGATGCTGGGAAGCCTCGTCCAAGGGGAGCTGCCAGTAGCCCCACATCGCATCCAGCATTGAGAAGTACCTGGAACCATGGGTGACTTGAATTACAGCAGAAAGCGGAGAGGGGAATGGATGTGCGGACCTGAGGACTTGGCAGTTGAGTTTTGACATATCGATAGTGATGCGAACACCACCGGTCTTCTTCGATGTTACGACCATCGGGTGACACCAGGCTGAAGCCTCATTACCTACTGGCGCAATGATCTCTTGGCTGACCATTTTCTCCAATAGGGCCTTAGTATCCGCCATCCAGGCTAGAGGGATAGAGTTCGGCGTGTGATGGGCAAAGGGCTGAGCATCCTGACGTAGATGAATCTGCATAGGTGGTCCGACCATGGTGTTCAGGACCGTGCCGTCATATCACTCCTCAGGATCCACCAAAACATCCGGATAGTCTCGTATTAATGCTTGAAGAGCTTCTTCGATCCGACAACTCTCACTGGTGGAGTCCTTGCTGCGCTGTAGTGATGATATCTGCTTAGAGTAAGTGTCAGGGATTTTACGTAGAGCACGTGCATCGTATCATGACAGTAAGCAGTCGTCAATGTCATGAAACAAACTCATGGCAGTATCAACTACAGTAGAACCAAGAGAGAGTGTGGCTTGGAATATCCCCGCAGAGCGTAGGAGAATCCTGCCAGCAGCAGAGACCTTGTCATGACAGCAGAAAGATCCCTTTCACTTAACCCTAATAGGTGGAGTTGTCACAAACCGATGGCATTAACCTCTGCTCCAGTGTCCTGCGTAAACTGAAGTCTGCAGTTAGATACCACAGGAACGTGAGAACTAGACACACTGATAAATACCTTTGGAACTCGACGATCTGGCACAGAGAGGTGGATGTCACGGATCCTTAGGCTGCGCGCCGCTTTGCTGCCTGAAGTTCGAGCCTGTGACTCTCCTTTCTGTTTCTTGGTACAGACATTGCTAAAATTACCAACGATGCCACAATGGCTACAAGTCTTACCCCATGCGTTGCATTGTTTCTGGCGTCCTTGTGTATGGGCTTCTCCACCACAACCCATACACTTTGATCCACGTACGGTGTGTCCCCGTGTTGCGCTTCGAGGGCGAGGTTGTCGTACAGAGACTCTTTACATTACCAGCAGCAAGGATTCTCTAAGAAGGATACCAAGCCGTGAATTTTACCTTGAAGGAAAGGTCATGGCGCCACAGTGGCCACTGACGGAAGCTAAAAGATAGAGAATGGAACCCATTTTCTCTGTTTCACAAGGGATGGCTATATTGTTTTGCTTAATTTTTCGCCCTCCTTTTCTTATATTAGTCGTATTCATTCATAGTCGTACTCATTCATAGGTACATTGATATATATACATATAGATCAATATATTTTATTGTGTAATATCGGTTACATAAAGTCAATAGCCATAATGACTAGATTAATTCTCAAACTGTAAACAAAATTTTAATGCCTCCTGAGCATTGAATTTCATACTTGCAATGTTGTGACAAGAATAATCATTCCATTCACATAACAAAATTATTGATAGAACACACACACACTATTGAAGACCCTGCACAACTAAGTGTGTGTGTCGGGGCGCGTGTCTATATGGCCCAGTGGCCCTGCAGCTCCTACCTCGTGCTGTCTCGTCGTCTGCCCTGGGCCAGAATGGGGTCCACAGTGTGTTGTTGCTACTGTCGCCATGTGCTAAACGCGAGGGAGGCAGGCAACGAGGAAGGGAGGGAGGCTCGCTGCTCCACATGTCGCCTCGCCCATGGTAACAACAGGGTGGTGGTCTTTCCAGTCAGCTTGCGTTGGAGCCACTGCATTCGTCTACAAGTGAAATGTGTGTCAGCGCCAATAAAATTCAACTCAACAATAAAACCAGTCAATATGTCACAACCTTCAGAACAATCTGGATAAGGTTAGGCTAGATTTGTAAATGTTTTAACGATATTCATCTAACGTTTCCTCTGTGAGGCAGATACTCCGATATATAGAATGGCTTTTTATTTCAATGTGTCATATTTATTGACTTATCTTATCATTATCTATCACTACATACCTTCTAGTGTTTCTAGGGAACAGATGAAGGCGCATCCGTGGACAAGTTGCTCAATTTTCGCCACAAAAGCAGCAAGAATTGTTCCTTGTTGTTGCTGTGCGTGGGGACATTTTGAATGTGGTGGTGCCGGTGGAGCGTTGCCGCTGTGTGGCGTCAACAGCTGGCCCGGCCCAGGGGTCCCCCACCCCTTCACTACTCTCCACTGCTGCTGCCCCCTAGTGTGCACTGACGGCATGAACATTTTC
This sequence comes from Callinectes sapidus, assembly GCA_020233015.1. NCBI lineage: Eukaryota > Metazoa > Arthropoda > Malacostraca > Decapoda > Portunidae > Callinectes > Callinectes sapidus. The sequence continues at coordinate 10,564,035 of CM035195.1, read as the reverse complement.
CTCAATTTCGCCAATTCGATCACTTCATCCTTGCTTATAATATCCTTGCCAGCAGTGTCCAGGTCACTTTCCGTCCTCAACGCAGACTCTTCGCTATGGCATAGGCGCACGACTTCTTGAAGATCTGGTGGTGGATCCTACTCACTGTGCCATGTTGGAAATTGATGTAAACACAGAGACAATGCAGGAGTTTACTGTGGTAACGGTGCAAGTACATACGTATTATATCAGTATGTATAATCAATACCAGGTGCGGAGTTATATACAGTATACCAGTATGGCAGATATATATGAGGCAGGTGTGGCTGGAGTGGTAGCTAATAGTTGTCTGCGAAGGAGTTGGTTGGCGATGCCCGAGGTGATGCGAGTAACCAATCTGGAGTCTAGACATTTGTCACAAAGCTCTGCGTCGTCAGCTAACTCTTCTAAGGTTACATAATAATCGTCAAAGAGCTCACCTTCACCTTGGCGCCGTTCTTCAAACCTTACACGTCGCAGAGCTACGTTGCGTTGGCGTTAGAAGTGTTTGTGCACACTGTCAAGGATATCGCCGACGTCAGTGGTGTCGTCATCCTCAGGGATACCGATGGCGTGCACAAGCGTCTCTCGCATCTCGGGGGTGAGACAGGACCGGAAGTGCGTCAACTGCGTGCTGGCTGGCTGATCGGATAGCTGCAAAAGTTCTTTGTAATCACTCCATGCACTACGCCACACCTTATACTCACGGAGAGACACCTCAGGTGACAGTTTATGAGGGGGTTGTACCTGCGGTCGGCTAGCGTAGCGTCGAGGCAGAGATAGAGGTGGTTGTGAGGTGTCTGGATCACCAGAGACCTGACCCCTACCTGTGCTCTCTCGGGGTGTCAGAACCTGCGATAACAGGCAGGAGTAGTCGCCGATCCTCCGTTGCTTGCTCCTGCTGGGCCTCCAACAATGCCGCCAACTTGTCCATTGTCTGGGCTGTTGCTACTTGTCCTCGTGTCTCCATCAGTGCATCCTACTCACTGCGCCATGTTGGAAGTTGATGTAAACACGGAGACAATGCAGGAGTTTATTGTGGTAACGGTGCAAGTACATACGTATTATATCAGTATGTATAATCAATACCAAGTGTGGAGTTATATACAGTATACCAGTATGGCAGATATATATGAGGCAGGTGTGGCTGGAATTCTTTTCGACTTTTGGCATGATTATCACTTTTCCTTAGCCGGTAGCACAACACAATTACAACAGTGACACCGCTTATAGTTCATCCAATTGTTTTGAAATTTTAATATGTTGTTTCCTTTATGTAAAGAAATGCCTTTGTGTAAATTTCATGAAATTTGGGTAAATGGTAGGGGATACCCCCCCAAAAAAATCGTTTTGTAATTTCTCCAAATTTATTTTTTAGTTTATTGCTTTGAAAAAAAAGAACATATATATATATATATATATATATATATATATATATATATATATATATATATATATATATATATATATATATATATACACCTTCGACTGGAACTCCCGTCCTTGGTCCGAATGCAGCTCACCTGGAATACCAAACCTAGAGAAAAACTCTCTTACCAGTACTCCAGCTACAGTTTCTGCTTCGTGATCTGGGATACCGTATGCCTCTGGCCATTTGGAGAAGTAATCCATGGCCACCAGGATGTAGCGGTTATATATATATTGTTACGAACCCATGTATGGGGGGGTGGCCGTGGCCGTGGGTATATGTGTATGTATGTGCGTGGTGGGTTTGAGAGTAGAAAAAGAAGCAACGGGTCTGGGAGGGGAAGGAGAGAGAGAGGCGTATCGGAGCGAGGCAGAGGAATGTTGACGATTCAGCAAATCGTCCCGGCCACAGGCAGTGAGGGGAGAGAGCAGAGAGAAGAGAGTTGGGGCCCAGTGAGGAGGACAGAGGGAAGAGCTGCCTCGCTTCCCCTTGTTCCTGGACAGATATCTTCTGACTGCCATGTAATAGTACCTGTGCGTTGGCAGTGTGTGCGCC
>CM035195.1:10548201-10561933 GCA_020233015.1 Callinectes sapidus | reverse complement strand
AGAAAGTGCTTCTTTGTACTGAGTAGGTCCCAAAGAGTGTCAGCGGCTCCTGCTACCTCCATAGAGAAGTCAGCCAGTTGATTTGCCAGTCCAAGAAAGGAGCGGAGTTCGGTGATGGTGGTAGGAGCAGGAAAATCTGTAATGGCTCTCACCTTACCAGGATCCGCGTGGACTCCGTCGGAAGAGATATCGTACCCACAGTACGAGACTTGCGCCTCAGCGAAGACGAACTTCTTCCTGTTGATTGACAATGTGTTGCCGGAACCGTTCCAAAATTTGTCATACATGCTGGATATGTTCTTCAAAGGTAGTGTCCCACACAAGCACGTCGTCCACAATCTTAGCACAGTCGCCGATGCCTTCCAGCGCTAAGTCACCATGGGTCTTCTGAGAAATTTGTAGCGACCCCATGGTGTGACGAACGTCGTAAGATGCTGGGAAGCCTCGTCCAAGGGGAGCTGCCAGTAGCCCCACATCGCATCCAGCATTGAGAAGTACCTGGAACCATGGGTGACTTGAATTACAGCAGAAAGCGGAGAGGGGAATGGATGTGCGGACCTGAGGACTTGGCAGTTGAGTTTTGACATATCGATAGTGATGCGAACACCACCGGTCTTCTTCGATGTTACGACCATCGGGTGACACCAGGCTGAAGCCTCATTACCTACTGGCGCAATGATCTCTTGGCTGACCATTTTCTCCAATAGGGCCTTAGTATCCGCCATCCAGGCTAGAGGGATAGAGTTCGGCGTGTGATGGGCAAAGGGCTGAGCATCCTGACGTAGATGAATCTGCATAGGTGGTCCGACCATGGTGTTCAGGACCGTGCCGTCATATCACTCCTCAGGATCCACCAAAACATCCGGATAGTCTCGTATTAATGCTTGAAGAGCTTCTTCGATCCGACAACTCTCACTGGTGGAGTCCTTGCTGCGCTGTAGTGATGATATCTGCTTAGAGTAAGTGTCAGGGATTTTACGTAGAGCACGTGCATCGTATCATGACAGTAAGCAGTCGTCAATGTCATGAAACAAACTCATGGCAGTATCAACTACAGTAGAACCAAGAGAGAGTGTGGCTTGGAATATCCCCGCAGAGCGTAGGAGAATCCTGCCAGCAGCAGAGACCTTGTCATGACAGCAGAAAGATCCCTTTCACTTAACCCTAATAGGTGGAGTTGTCACAAACCGATGGCATTAACCTCTGCTCCAGTGTCCTGCGTAAACTGAAGTCTGCAGTTAGATACCACAGGAACGTGAGAACTAGACACACTGATAAATACCTTTGGAACTCGACGATCTGGCACAGAGAGGTGGATGTCACGGATCCTTAGGCTGCGCGCCGCTTTGCTGCCTGAAGTTCGAGCCTGTGACTCTCCTTTCTGTTTCTTGGTACAGACATTGCTAAAATTACCAACGATGCCACAATGGCTACAAGTCTTACCCCATGCGTTGCATTGTTTCTGGCGTCCTTGTGTATGGGCTTCTCCACCACAACCCATACACTTTGATCCACGTACGGTGTGTCCCCGTGTTGCGCTTCGAGGGCGAGGTTGTCGTACAGAGACTCTTTACATTACCAGCAGCAAGGATTCTCTAAGAAGGATACCAAGCCGTGAATTTTACCTTGAAGGAAAGGTCATGGCGCCACAGTGGCCACTGACGGAAGCTAAAAGATAGAGAATGGAACCCATTTTCTCTGTTTCACAAGGGATGGCTATATTGTTTTGCTTAATTTTTCGCCCTCCTTTTCTTATATTAGTCGTATTCATTCATAGTCGTACTCATTCATAGGTACATTGATATATATACATATAGATCAATATATTTTATTGTGTAATATCGGTTACATAAAGTCAATAGCCATAATGACTAGATTAATTCTCAAACTGTAAACAAAATTTTAATGCCTCCTGAGCATTGAATTTCATACTTGCAATGTTGTGACAAGAATAATCATTCCATTCACATAACAAAATTATTGATAGAACACACACACACTATTGAAGACCCTGCACAACTAAGTGTGTGTGTCGGGGCGCGTGTCTATATGGCCCAGTGGCCCTGCAGCTCCTACCTCGTGCTGTCTCGTCGTCTGCCCTGGGCCAGAATGGGGTCCACAGTGTGTTGTTGCTACTGTCGCCATGTGCTAAACGCGAGGGAGGCAGGCAACGAGGAAGGGAGGGAGGCTCGCTGCTCCACATGTCGCCTCGCCCATGGTAACAACAGGGTGGTGGTCTTTCCAGTCAGCTTGCGTTGGAGCCACTGCATTCGTCTACAAGTGAAATGTGTGTCAGCGCCAATAAAATTCAACTCAACAATAAAACCAGTCAATATGTCACAACCTTCAGAACAATCTGGATAAGGTTAGGCTAGATTTGTAAATGTTTTAACGATATTCATCTAACGTTTCCTCTGTGAGGCAGATACTCCGATATATAGAATGGCTTTTTATTTCAATGTGTCATATTTATTGACTTATCTTATCATTATCTATCACTACATACCTTCTAGTGTTTCTAGGGAACAGATGAAGGCGCATCCGTGGACAAGTTGCTCAATTTTCGCCACAAAAGCAGCAAGAATTGTTCCTTGTTGTTGCTGTGCGTGGGGACATTTTGAATGTGGTGGTGCCGGTGGAGCGTTGCCGCTGTGTGGCGTCAACAGCTGGCCCGGCCCAGGGGTCCCCCACCCCTTCACTACTCTCCACTGCTGCTGCCCCCTAGTGTGCACTGACGGCATGAACATTTTCCTCAATTTCGCCAATTCGATCACTTCATCCTTGCTTATAATATCCTTGCCAGCAGTGTCCAGGTCACTTTCCGTCCTCAACGCAGACTCTTCGCTATGGCATAGGCGCACGACTTCTTGAAGATCTGGTGGTGGATCCTACTCACTGTGCCATGTTGGAAATTGATGTAAACACAGAGACAATGCAGGAGTTTACTGTGGTAACGGTGCAAGTACATACGTATTATATCAGTATGTATAATCAATACCAGGTGCGGAGTTATATACAGTATACCAGTATGGCAGATATATATGAGGCAGGTGTGGCTGGAGTGGTAGCTAATAGTTGTCTGCGAAGGAGTTGGTTGGCGATGCCCGAGGTGATGCGAGTAACCAATCTGGAGTCTAGACATTTGTCACAAAGCTCTGCGTCGTCAGCTAACTCTTCTAAGGTTACATAATAATCGTCAAAGAGCTCACCTTCACCTTGGCGCCGTTCTTCAAACCTTACACGTCGCAGAGCTACGTTGCGTTGGCGTTAGAAGTGTTTGTGCACACTGTCAAGGATATCGCCGACGTCAGTGGTGTCGTCATCCTCAGGGATACCGATGGCGTGCACAAGCGTCTCTCGCATCTCGGGGGTGAGACAGGACCGGAAGTGCGTCAACTGCGTGCTGGCTGGCTGATCGGATAGCTGCAAAAGTTCTTTGTAATCACTCCATGCACTACGCCACACCTTATACTCACGGAGAGACACCTCAGGTGACAGTTTATGAGGGGGTTGTACCTGCGGTCGGCTAGCGTAGCGTCGAGGCAGAGATAGAGGTGGTTGTGAGGTGTCTGGATCACCAGAGACCTGACCCCTACCTGTGCTCTCTCGGGGTGTCAGAACCTGCGATAACAGGCAGGAGTAGTCGCCGATCCTCCGTTGCTTGCTCCTGCTGGGCCTCCAACAATGCCGCCAACTTGTCCATTGTCTGGGCTGTTGCTACTTGTCCTCGTGTCTCCATCAGTGCATCCTACTCACTGCGCCATGTTGGAAGTTGATGTAAACACGGAGACAATGCAGGAGTTTATTGTGGTAACGGTGCAAGTACATACGTATTATATCAGTATGTATAATCAATACCAAGTGTGGAGTTATATACAGTATACCAGTATGGCAGATATATATGAGGCAGGTGTGGCTGGAATTCTTTTCGACTTTTGGCATGATTATCACTTTTCCTTAGCCGGTAGCACAACACAATTACAACAGTGACACCGCTTATAGTTCATCCAATTGTTTTGAAATTTTAATATGTTGTTTCCTTTATGTAAAGAAATGCCTTTGTGTAAATTTCATGAAATTTGGGTAAATGGTAGGGGATACCCCCCCAAAAAAATCGTTTTGTAATTTCTCCAAATTTATTTTTTAGTTTATTGCTTTGAAAAAAAAAGAATATATATATATATATATATATATATATATATATATATATATATATATATATATATATATATATATATATATATATATGCCGGAACACCTTCGACTGGAACTCCCGTCCTTGGTCCGAATGCAGCTCACCTGGAATACCAAACCTAGAGAAAAACTCTCTTACCAGTACTCCAGCTACAGTTTCTGCTTCGTGATCTGGGATACCGTATGCCTCTGGCCATTTGGAGAAGTAATCCATGGCCACCAGGATGTAGCGGTTATATATATATTGTTACGAACCCATGTATGGGGGGGTGGCCGTGGCCGTGGGTATATGTGTATGTATGTGCGTGGTGGGTTTGAGAGTAGAAAAAGAAGCAACGGGTCTGGGAGGGGAAGGAGAGAGAGAGGCGTATCGGAGCGAGGCAGAGGAATGTTGACGATTCAGCAAATCGTCCCGGCCACAGGCAGTGAGGGGAGAGAGCAGAGAGAAGAGAGTTGGGGCCCAGTGAGGAGGACAGAGGGAAGAGCTGCCTCGCTTCCCCTTGTTCCTGGACAGATATATTCTGACTGCCATGTAATAGTACCTGTGCGTTGGCCGTGTGTGCGCCTGGACTGTGTGTGCCTAGTTGACATCGTGGAAGCCTGCTGGGAGGCCGTGAATGAGGTGTGAGGTGTGAGGAGGCCCGAGCTGCCGCCTTGCTCTGTCGTCTTGCTGAGCACGCCTTTGTCATTGTGTGAGGCGTGTCACGGTCCCCCGTGTTACCTGTAGTGCTTGCTGAGTAAACTAGCCAAAGAGGACTCTGTGTGTTTGTTTTGTCCCCCATTTTGAGCTGCTATAGGTACACTTCGCTACACTTGCCCATCTGAACCATGTGGAAGTTACGCAACCCCCCTATGCCCTGTTGCCCTGCTTGTGCACCTGGGAGGCCTGTGTGAACCCTGTGGCCTGAGACGTGCTGCTGGGGGCAGAGAGAGGGTGTGAAGAAGAAGAAGAAAAGGGGGGGGGGTGAACGTAACAATATATATATATATATATATATATCTATATATATATATATATATATTATATATTATAATATATATATATATATATATATATATAAACTCTGTGCATATATCTACATTTCCATGGAATTAGCTTTTCGATTTTTTGTTTTGTTTTCGAAGGAATTTTTTTATAATTTTCTTTAGTACCCTCTTATCTCGTTTTCTATTAAGAAATTTAAAAATCTAATTGCATACAAAAATTCTAAATTTGTTGTAGTTTAAAATGATACCAAACATAAGGTGATCAGAGCTTTCTCCGATTTTGTGAAATTATTTGAAGTGCAAAAAACAACGTTTCGAGATATCACCTCTTAATTTTTTTTTCTTCATTTTTTCGTTGTTCTGCTATTTGTATTCATTTGATCGGCATGAAATTTTCACATATTATTGTGTATACAAGATTAATTTACCAGAGAACTTTAAGACATATATCTACATTTCCATGGAATTAGTTTTTCGATTTTCTTTTGTTTTCGAAGGAAACTTTTTTCGACTTTTTTTAGTCCCCCCTTATCTCGTTTTCTATTAAGAAATTTAAAGAATCTAATTCCATGGAAAAATTTTAACTTTGTAGTAGTTTAAAATGATACCAAACATAAGGTGATCAGAGCTTTCTCCGATTTTGTGAAAATATTTGAAGTGCAAAAAACATTTCGAGATACCGCCTCAAAGTTTTTTTTTTTTTTTTTTTTTTTCATTTTTTCCTTGTTCTGCTATTTGTATTCATTTGATCGGCGTGAAATTTTCACAGATTATTTTGTATACATGGTTGACTTACTGGAGAACTTTTAAGACATCTGCTGGTCCCCTTTTCTAAGAAAGTGAGGGTATCAGAAGGCGCCTTTCTCACCGTCCGTGACCAAATGTCACAGACAAGGTGCTGCTGGTCTTGCATGCCTTTCTTGTACATTTTGTTGTCGTGAGTAATTGGTTGAGTTGTTGCAGCGACAGAGTGAAGTATGTAACTGTCGCTTTCGCTGCTTACAGGGGCTACATATTACTCCACATCTTTCTTCTTCATAGTATTGTTGCGGCGGCGCTTAGTGTGAAGATAGCGTTGGCAATGCTACCAGATTGGCAATGATGACATTGGTGCAGAAGTGGTATTGAGGGCCGGAGTTTGCGGCCAGGTGGATATCTTGTGCCTGATTGGCCAGTAGAAGAGACGTGTCTTGGACGGGGAGAGAGAGGCCAGAGGAGCGACACAAGGGAGAAGAGGGACTTTTGACGACTCAGCAAATAGTTTCTGCCGCTGGCCCGCCGGGGCCGGCGACAGGCAGTGCCAGTGAGGGGAGAGAGAGAGGAGAGAGGAGAAGTTGCAGCCCAGTTAGGAGTGTGAGAGGACGCCTGCCTGCCCCGTTCTCCATGAGGACGTTCCTGCCCTGTTTGTGTTGTGGTATAAGTACTGTGTGCCATCCTGTATTTACTCTTGTGTGCTAGTAAAGTAAGGAAGTTGTGTTGTGCCTTTAACTGCATTCCTGCCTCTCTGAGTAAGTCGGGTCTGTGGGTCTGTACCTAGCTCCCCTTGCTAGCCACGAATCTTCGCCGAGAAGTGTCCCTGTCTGTGTCTGTGCTGCCGACCCTGTCCTGTATGCTGTCCTGAGGGTGACGCTGTTGGTACTTGGTAAGAATGTACCTGTCGTCGCCTTGGAAGCTGTGTTGGTGTGTGTGGACGGGGACCAGCATAACAGTAGCTAGCTATTCGTCGCTGCAGTGACTTCTCGTATGATAGCAGCGGTAAATCCCCTTTTTTTAGAAGATGGTGAAGCAAACGATGAAAAACTGCTTGACATGTAGGATAAGGAGAGAAACGCAGGTTGAGACAGCTGTTCTGCCGGTGGTGGTGGTGGTGGTTGTGAAGGGGAGGGGAGGGTGGTGATCAAGAATGACTGAAAAGACCACCACCTTTTTGTTACCATGGTTTAATAATGCAGTACCACGTCTCACGGGTAAGATATATATATATATATATATATATATATATATATATATATATATATATATATATATATATATATATATATATATATATTGTTACGCTGGCCCCCCCGTCCACACACACACAAACAGCTTCCACGGCGACGACAGGTACACTCTTCTTACCAACAGCGTCACCCTCAGGACAGCATACAGAACGGGGTCGGCAGCAGACAGACAGGGACACTTCTTGGCGAAGATTTGTGGCTAGCAAGGCAAGGGAGGTACAGACCCACAGACCCCAGACTCACTCAGAGAGGCAGGAATACAGTTAAAGGCAAGGCACAACTTCCTTACTTTACTGGCACACAAGAGTTAATACAGGATGGCACACAGTACTGATACCACAACACAAACAGGGCAGGAACATGTCCTCAGGGAGAGCGGGGCAGGCAGGCGTCCTCTCACACTCCTAACTGGGCTGCAACTTCTTCCTCTCTCTCCCCTCACTGCCCCTTGCCGGGTCGGCGGCAGAAACTATTTGCTGACAACAGGCCCCCTTTCCCTTGTGTCGCCCCTCCAGCCGCGTCCTAGTTGCGTCCCTTCTACTGGTCAATCAGGCACAAGATGGCCGCAAACTCCGGTCCTCACTACCACTTCTGCACCAATGTCATCATTGCCAATCGAGTAGCATTGCCAACGCTATCTTCACACTAAGCGCCGCCGCAACACTACCCTCCCCCCACAAAATAGTCGTCCCGACTATTCGCAATCACTTCCACACATATAGTCTGTCCACCACTGAGGTCTTTTCCTCGATCTGAGGGGGCGCAACACAGGCGGCTCACTCACAGGCTCGTCCTCTGGGTGCTCCTGTGTACCGTCAACACACCCTGCAACATTGTCTATTTGCTCCTCGTCCTCCACATCCCTGACGCTCCCCGCCTCACTTTCTGGCGTCGAGGGTGGGCCCCGCTGGCCCCACGTGAAGTGGCCTTCCTCCACAGCAGCCCAAAGGCGATCGACGTGGACGATGCGCGGCCGCTTACGTGTGCCATCACCCAGCTTGTAGGTGACAGCCGAGAGTCGTTGCAGAATGGTGTACGGGCCTTCCCAGTTGCTCTGCAGCTTTGGAGTGAGGCCTCGTCGCTCACGACTGGTACCAGCGAGTCATGGCTTGCCCCGCGAGGCGAAGGTTGCTCGACACCTGTTGCCGCGTGGCCTCCATTCGCTGCTGCAGCGCCACCACGAACTCTGGCGCCGTCTGTGGTAGCTCCTCCCCTGGTGGTCGTCCAGTGGCCAGGTCCAACAGCAGCCGCATCTCCCGACCTAACATCATCCTGGCAGGAGTGTAACCTGTAGCCTCCTGCTGCGCCGACAGGTATACCATCAAGGTAAACGGCAACCACAGGTCCCAATCTTGCTGGTCAGAGCTGCAACACTTGGCCAACTCTTCCGCCAGCGTCCGGTTAAAGCGCTCCACCATGCCGTCGCTCTGAGGGTGAAGAGGAGTAGTGCGTGTCTGGTGGACTCCCAACAGCTCACAGCACTGCCGGAACACCTTCGACTGGAACTCCCGTCCCTGGTCCGAATGCAGCTCACCTGGAATACCTAACCTAGAGAAAAACTCTCTTACCAGTACTCCAGCTACAGTTTCTGCTTCGTGATCTGGGATACCGTATGCCTCTGGCCATTTGGAGAAGTAATCCATGGCCACCAGGATGTAGCCGGTTACCTCGGGGTGTACACGGCAGTGGCCCCGCGATGTCCACCGCTACCCTCTCCATGGGAGCACCGGACTGGTACAGCTGCAACGGTGCTCGTGTGCGCCGCGCCGGTCCCTTCTTGGCGGCGCATACATGGCACAGTTTGCACCATTCCTCCACATCCCGTCTCATACCTACCCAGTACAGGCGTTGGCGCAGACTGCACAGAGTCTTCTTGCGCCCCTGGTGCCCACCAGAGACACCAGCATGAGCTTCCTCCAGCAGCTTGGCTCGCAGGGAGAGAGGGACTACCAGCAACCACTTGCGCTCCTGTGTCGCTGCATCCTCCCATGCCTTCTGTAACACACCGTCCTGTACGCGCAGCGTCTCCACAGCTCCACCAAAGCCTTTGTAGCAGGGCTTTCCGGGGACAATTCCTCCTTGGGCGGCTGTTCGCCTTCCTCCACCCAACGTAACACTGGAGCAATGTCAGGGTCTGCATGCTGGGCGCCTTTCCACCGCTGACTGGTCTCTCTCGGTCCGCCCTCCACTATCACCCGCTGACAGCTGACCACTTCTCGTCGTGAGCAGTGCGGGCACCCCACCTCACACGGCCGACGGCTCAAGCTGTCCGCATTGCCATGGTTACGTCCCGGGCGATGCACCACCCGGTAGTTGTACTCCTCCAAGTAACTTATCCACCTCCACAGCTGTCCTTCCGGATTCTTCAAGGACTTCAGCCATCTCTGCGCCACATGGTCAGTACGGATGACGAACTCGGCTCCATACAGGTACGAGTGGAAGTGAGCCACACTTCTCACTATGGCCAGCAACTCCTTCCTGATGACGCAGTAATTCCGCTCAGGCTTGCTAAACTTGGAGCTGTAATAAGCCAATACATACTCCTTACCTTCCTTTGCCTGGGACAACACTGCTCTTATGCCCTCCGCACTGGCATCTGTGTCGAGGATGAAGGGGAGGCGGGAGTCAGGGAATGGCAGCACCGGGGCACTTATCATTGCTGCCTTCAGACTGCTGAAGGTATCCTGGCAGGCTTCATCCCAAGTGAAGTGAGCATTCTTTCTTGTCAGCTGATGCAGGGGAGCAGCAAGGGTGGCGAAGCCTTCCACAAACCTGCGGTAGTAACTGCACAAGCCAAGGAAGCTTCTCACGCTCGCTACCGACGTCGGGACTGGCCAATCCGCTACTGCCGACACCTTGTTAGGGTCTGTGCGCACTCCGCCTCGCCCCACAACATGCCCAAGGAACGGCACCTCATGTTGGAAGAAAGTGCATTTCTTCGGGTTCAGCTTCAGGTTCGCCTCCTTCAGGCGGCCCAGCACCACCTCCAGATGTTGCAGCTCTTCCTCAAACGTCCCTGCAAACACAAGAACGTCATCCAGGTACACTAAAGCTACCTTCCACTGCAACCCTGCCAGCACCTTCTCCATCAGCCGCTCGAAACACCCAGGCGCGTTGCACAACCCGAACGGCATCACCCTGAATTGCCACAGTCCCTGCCCGAAGGAGAATGCCGTCTTCTGCCTGTCTGCCTCTGCCACCACCACCTGATAATACCCTGACTTCAAGTCCAGGGTGGACAACCACTGAACACCAGCTAGAGTGTCCAGGGTGTCGTCTATCCTGGGCAAGGGATAGGAGTCCTTCACCGTGACGTTATTAAGCGCCCTGTAGTCCACACAGAAGTGCTGGGTGCCATCCTTCTTCTTAACCAGGACCACCGGCAACGACCACGGGCTGTCCGAACGCTCTACTATCCCCTGCGCAGCCATCTCTTCTACCATGCATTGCATCTCTTCCCTCTTGGCCAACGGGACACGGCGATGTGGCTGCTTAATCGGTGGACTGTCAGCAGTATCAATGGAGTGCTGAACTAGCAACGTGCAACCAAGGTCTTGGGCATCTCGGCTGAAGACGTCTTGGTACTCCGTCAGCAGCTTCTCCATCTTCCCCACCTGCTCAGGAGTCAGTTTAGTAGAACTCCGTTTCACCATGTCTACCATGTGGGGCGGTAACGCGGGTCTAGCGTCATCCGCACCTCGCTTCACCTCACCACCGCGGCTACTTGCTGCTGCTTGGCGACTATGGGCTGTCTCAGTGGCACCTGGAACCCCACCTTCCCTAACGACTCGGCAGTGCAGCTCCAGTCTCTCTTCCTCGACATCTGAACTCGTCACGGGGCTTTCCATCTGTTTCGCAGCACCCTCAAGGACCAGTGGTAGTTTCCCCCTGTACCTGCATCTGCATCCTCCCGAGGTTTACACACGCTGCATTCTGAACCAGGAAATCTAGCCCCAACAGACAGGGTTCCTCCATGTCGGCCACGAATACTGGTAGCTTCTCCTCAACGCCACCCACCATGATTGTAGATACCACGGGGCCTCGCAGCGTCGTACATTGGCCAGTCACGCCACACAAATGCCGGTCTGACACAGGGATATTTTGAGCTGCCACTACTTCTTCCCTGACGAAGGTCTTCGCCGCACCAGTGTCCACCACCAGGGGACACGGGCAGCCGTCCACTGCGCCCGACACTCGAACCGCCAGCGCAGCAGCATCGCGGCGGCACTTTACACAGATGGGGTCTGGGGATGACTTGGCTGGACAGCGGGCCGACCTCCCAGCCTGGTTGCGTTTCCCCCCACCATCATGACATCCTTCAGCTGCCAACAGGCAGCGCGGCGATGTCCCTGCCGTCCACAATGTTCGCAGCAGACCCTGGTGGGAGAACGTGCTCGCACATCCTCCAGTGAGCGTCTTCCGCTCACCTCGGCATTCACTGCGACGATGGCCACGTTGGCCACACTTCCAGCAGGACCCACTGAACTCACCAGAGCTGGTGCGCCTCCTCCTCCCCTGTTGTACTTGCGCGCGGCGAGCTGGTATGTGGCGGTGCGGCGGATTCTGGGCGGCGATGCAACGGTGTGGCGTCATAGCGGCGCCTGAGGTGCACAGGAAGGCCTCGAACTCCATGGCCTTCGCTAGTGCCTGCTGCACATCTGCTGGGTGCGCCTGCTACACATAAATCTGCACCTGCTGCTCCTCCAGTGCATCTATGAAGGCGTCCCGGGACAGTACTGTCACCATCTCCTCCGGGGCCACTGGGTATGCATGACGGACCAGTGACTCCACCGCCTGGGCCAGCTGTGGAAAGGACTCACCCGACCGCCGTGTTCTGCCCTTCAGCTGCTCCCTATACACCTCGGCCTGGAACACACTTCCGAAGCGCCTTCTTAACGCCTCCACCACCGCGATGTATGTTGAGCGTTGACTCACCGTCATGTGGGCCAGGATTTCTAGCGCTGGCCTGCGCAGACTGGCCACAAGTTGCAGGGCTTTCTCCTGAGCGCTCCAGCCCTGTCCTTGGGCGAGCAGCTCAAACTGTGCATGGTATGCCTCCCAGGCCACCTGTCCACCAAACTCCACTGATTTGCGCGGGACAGATGCTACACCTGCATGCCAGGAAGAGACAGCGACAGACAGTTGTGATGGAGGTGCCAGTGGCGGTGACGGTGGTGGGGTGAAGGCGCCATCCTCGGGTGCAGGCGCGCTCCACATACACATCGACTGCGTTTTGCTGACACCACAGTTGACGTCACCAGGCTCCGAGAATGCGTAGGGGTGACATTGCCCTACTGACTTGGGACACCCAGGCCGACCCCACGCGCCGAGAGACTGCTCCTCGAGAGAGCGCCACAGTCTCGTCACCTCCACCATGCTCTCAACAACTTCATTGCGTCCCTCGCACTGCTGTCTCACTTCCATAAGCTCCTCCGATAGGTCCTGCCGCAGCTTCTCGCCGTGTTCCACAGTAAACTGTCTGGCTTCCCCCACTGCTGCTTGGAAGCCCTCTCTCATCAGGTCCATTCCTACCGCCACTGCCCCGATTTCCTGCTTTAATTCACTTGAATCCTGTGCCATTTTATGTGCCAACTCAACGAGCAAGTTTTCCAGCCTTTCCAAGCGTGACTCACTGCCTTCTGGCTTCTCACTGCCTCTCGAGTCTGAGTCCGCCATGGTGCCTTGTACCCGGCAACCTCGCTAGCCAAACTATCCCAAAAACTCCTGACACCACTTGTTATGCTGCCCCCCCCCCTGTCCACACACACCAAAATATACAGCTTCCAAGGCGACGACAGGTACACTCTTCTTACCAAGTACCAACAGCGTCACCCTCAGGACAGCATACAGGACGGGGTCGGCAGCAGCACACACACAGGGACACTTCTCGGCGAAGATTCGTGGCTAGCAAGGGGAGCGAGGTACAGACCCACAGACCCCAGACTCACTCAGAGAGACAGGAATACAGTTAAAGGCAAGGCACAAATTCCTTACTTTACTGGCACACAAAAGTTAATACAGGATGGCACACAGTACTTATACCACAAAACAAACAGGGCAGGAACACGTCCTCAGGGAGAGCGGGGCAGGCAGGCGTCCTCTCACACTCCTAACTGGGCTGCAACTTCTTCCTCTCTCTCCCCTCACTGCCCCTCGCCGGGTCGGCGGCAGAAACTATTTGATGACAACAGCCCCCCTTTCCCTTGTGTCGCCCCTCCAGCCGCGTCCTAGTCGCGTCCCTTCTACTGGCCAATCAGGCACAAGATATCCACCTGGCCGCAAACTCTGGTCCTTACTACCACTTCTGCACCAATGTCATCATTTCCAATCTGGTAGCATTGCCAACGCTATCTTCACACTAAGCGCCACCGCAACAATATATATATATATATATATATATATATATATATATATATTGTTACGAACCCATGTATGGGGGGGGGGGGGCCGTGGCCGGGGGTATGTGTGTATGTATGTGCGTGGTGGGCGTGAGAGTAGACAAAGCAGCAACGGGTCTGGGACGGGAAGGAGAGAGAGAGGCCGGAGGA
>CM035195.1:10520078-10546848 GCA_020233015.1 Callinectes sapidus | reverse complement strand
ATATATATATATATATATTGTGTGTGTGTGTGTGTGTGTGTAATTTGGTATATCAACTATATAGATCATTTTAACATGTTTCACATATTTCTTTAGTAGCGATCATTCTTGCTCTATCAATCATTTTGTTATGTGAATGCAATAATTACTCTTGTCACAACATTGCAAGTATGAATTTCAATGCTTAGGAGACATTAAAATTCTGTTTACAGTTTCAGAATTAATCTAGTTATTATGGCTCTTGATTTTATGTAACTGATATTACACAATAGAATATAATAATCTAAATGTATATGCATCAATGTACATATGAATGAGTGAATATACGACTAAATATATAAGAAAAGGAGGGCAAAAAAATCGATGTACCTATGAATGAGTGAATATACGACTAGATTATAAGAAAAGGAGGGCGAAAAAATAAGCTAAACAATATAGCCATCTCTTGTGAAACAGAAAATGGGTTCCATTTTCTATCTTTAGTTCCGTCAGTGGCCACTGTGGCGTCACGATCTCTCCTCCAAGGTATAATGGGCTATTTATGAAAATCGGCGGCCACCGGATGTCACTGGCCGGTAAGAGATAGCGGAGCCAAGCAAGATATTAACTATCGTGATTTTTCTGTACTTAACAAAGCAGTTGTGTGGCATCGTATCATTATGTACAAGTGAAGTAATATAATAGCATTTTAGCATTACTCTGGAAATCGTTTACTGTGATGTATTTTGAGAAACCAGGGCCAGAATGTTTAACATCTGGCAATTCCATTTCACATTGTTCCTACAATTATGAATAAGATTAAACTAATATTGTGTTGTTCACCCGTTTAGCATAATCAGTGTGCACTCTTCAGCTAGAAAAGTACTTGTTTAGAGTGTATCAGTCTCTATTTTGACGAATATCAAAGTGAGGCAAATCTTGCCACTTAAGATTTAAGAGACTGTCCCTAATCCAAGACCAGCAACAAGGTGTGTTTCAAGCTGGAGGGGGGAGGAGGAGGGAGGGCGCTGGGAACGCAGGACCACCACCACGGGGTGTGTGGAAGAGGGGATACTGAAGCATGATCTGTGGGAATGACAGCAGACAGCGCCGTGATGAGGTCCTCCTTGGATGAAATCCAAACAAATATCAGTCGTATCTGATCTCAGATGGCTGACGGTTTCTGAGCTCAGATATCCGCTGTTGAACTATTCAATATCATTAACATAAAATATCCGCCAAAAGAGAACTTGACACTTAAAACCTATATATATTTTTCCATACTCTAATGTGAATCAAATACCTAGAGAGGCCTGGAAGTGCTGAGCTTGCATTTTTATTGTTTATAAACGCCAAAAAGGTGAGATGAGAGTGCCAGTTTGTCAACTTTGGCTTCACATCTCAGGAAAATACATTAAGGAGAGAAATGTTTTCTCTCATGCTATATTTTTCTTGCGAAGCTTTTTCATTACTAAACTCGTGCATGAAGTTACTTTGACACGTAACTGCTTTTATAACCATAGGTAAATCACGGTAAGGACGAAGTAATTTTTGGCTCGGTTATCGCTTAACTTGTAGAGCCATCTGGTGGCGGAGCTTCATAAATAGCCCATTCATGGCTTGGTATCCTTCTTAGAATCCTTGGTCCCGAGCCACCTTTACCATCAAGATCAAGATTAAGATCCTGCTGCTCTGCGTTTCACCAAAACCAAGACCAAGTTTGAAAAGCTGGTCCGATCTATTGTTGCCGTAGAGTAGTCCACCAGCAAGTGGTGGAATTCTTCTATTGTGGTTAACTTTCCTGCATAATAGCACAACAACCTCATGCCTAAGGTTCGGCGAAGTAGGAAACCTCCTCCTGAAGGGTGGGAACTGATTGAGCCTACCTTGGAAGAGCTGGACCAAAAGATGCGCGAAGGTAAGATACTGTTGGTGTTTTATTTGGAGTTGGAAAAAGGGTTGAGAGGTCAATTTGGACTTCACCTAACCGACGAATCTCTGACTCATGTTTTTCGGTATTTTTTCTTACTTTTACACCCGTCTTAAGTTAGCTTTTCAAACCCTTCCTATCTGTTAGAGCTTTCCATATTGCGTATTTTAAACCCCGTATATAACCCCCGGAAATAATTTATAATGGCGCTAGTGATTTTTAAAGATTTACCGAATTTGCGGGACGCGACTAGCCACCCGACCACACTCGCTCTCCTGCTCTAATTGAGGTTAACTGACCGTTGGTTTGCGTGTCAATATTCTGTGCAGGCACTGCAATTAGTCACTGGGATTGGTTCCTTAGTTTGTCACGGGCCAATAAATAAAATATGCATAGGTAATTTATTCTGCCAATCACAGCCTCTTGGAGACAAAGACAAGGCTTTGTTTGAAATATTCAGATCAGACTTAGAAGGTGTTTAGCCGTGTGAGGTGCGTCGTGCATTACACGCCAATTTCCAATAAGGTAATGACTTTTGACTAATACGTAGAGCCCTCAGGGTTCAGTTAGAGCCCGCAAGGCTCAGTTAGAGCCCACATGGTTCAGTTAGAGCCCGCATGGTTCAGTTAGAGCCTGCAAAGTTCAATTAGAGCATCCCAGGGCTAGATTTCTCCCCCACCAGGTTATGTTTAGTTCGTGTAATGTTTTACCTCGGAGCACTGGTGGCCACAGACAGTAGTTTCATCGTAAAGGTGAGATTATTTATTAAATTTTTAATGGTTATATGGCATGATGAACTACTTTAGTTCCCAGATTATGGAATTTTAACGTTATAGTGATTTTGGGGGTACGGGTGAGGCCAAAACTTGCTGAGTTGGCAGTCGTCATCGATGTTTGTTGTATCTCATTTCCCTGGTAGATTTTGGTTTGTTTTGAATTAATCTGCCTATTGTTTTTGTCACAGATCATTAGTTTCGGGGTTGAGGGTTGGAGGCCCCCCCAATAAAACTATTGATTTGCAAGGAAAACAACAAGTAGATTGTTTCAAAATACACTGAAATCTACCAGGGAAAAATAGTTTCATTTGAATTTGAGAGACTGGTGTAAAAGTAAAAATTTACTCTTTTTCTGCTGAGAAATTAATCAATTAGGTCTTTATGATACAGCCGGCTCATGTACATGCAAGCAACTCGCATTGGTTAGTGATCTTACCATAAATGCAGAAAAATTGCGTAGCACGTGTGTAGTGTCTGTGATAATGCGGGAGTGTGAAATTCAAGATTTTTTTTAAGTTCAGTGGTGTAGTTCTTTAGGTGTTTTGTTAAGATAGGTTTGTTTTTGGTTGGGTTAATGGTTAAAGTGTTAGCTTCTGTCCATACTTTCCCGTTACCCTCCAATGAGTCTGAAATGCATTGCAAATGTGTATATTTTGCATAAAGGAGGGTGAAAGGATGGAGAAAGTCATTAATCTGGTATTAAATGATAAAAAAAATGTATCAGTAATTTTATTCTTAATGCTTAGAACATGAAATGAGCAGGAAATATGAAAACCATTCTTTAGATTTAGTGAAAATCCCTACATTTGTGTTCTTTGCACATACTGTCATTGATGCATTCTAGTTAAACCTGTGCTAACATCCAGGGGCCTTGGATAGAAGTTTAAATAATCATGAGTACTAAACAAGTAATGTCCCACAGAAAGTGTATAGAAGAAAAGTGTCTTGAAATAATTTTTACTTCCCACTGGTTTACTCCACCCTTGTATCTATTTGACTGACAACTTTCTCCACCAATACCACCCAACCTAACCTAACATGCTGACATAACAACACCTAATATGATGTAACAACAGCAATTAATGTGATGTGAATTTTTGCTGGCCATTTCTTGTCCCCCCCTCCAGCTTGTTTGGGGGTGAGGGGAGAATATGAGCAGAAATTAACTGTGGCAATTAATGTCTTAGCAGGGGTTCCAGGTGGGCTAAGAGCTTCTAAGTTATTTTGGCCACTGGTTGCTTGAGCCCTCAATCACTCTAGCTCACAATCCTGATCACTTTGGCCTTGATTACTCTGGCCTCTCACCCTGGTCACTCTGGCCTCCTTGTGTATTTGAAAAAAGATGATGTACACTGTTTAAACAGCATTGGCAGAAATTATTATTTTTCTTTGGTGTAACATTGTTTAGTTTTAGCTGTTGCCAATATGCATTGACCCTTTCAAGCACCAGTAATATTCGCATTTTGTGCTGTTCCACATCCTCTGAAAACTTTACTCATTAGGTAGTTTTTATCCTTTAGAATATCAACTGTAGGCACATATTGTATATCATTTGATTTGTAAGAAATTTTTCTTTGAGGTTATAACATAAAAACTCCAATATATAAATAATTTCATGTTTTTTTGCAACGAAAATAAAACTTAACCCTTAAAGGACAGGAAGCATCAATAGATGCTTAATTCAAGTTGTCACTGTGAGGTGGGGAGCACCAATAAATGTAAAGTTACAATTGAGATTTGTAGTGGCAGGAAGTGGTCACTGTGAGTTGCTATATATATCAGCTGTCCACCAATAGCATAAAATTCTCAAGGGCAGCTACATTGGAGCCACACAAAGCGATACCACCCATAAGAACTGCAGGCCTGCTGATACAGTGAGTCCTCCTTATACGGTAATTCTTTATCCAGTAAATTCAGTTACGGTATTTGGTAATTACTTTCCTCGTTTCTATTTACGGTAAAAAAAATTCAGATATGGTATCCGCTCGTATTTTGTTTACACTGTACTGTAGCGCCACCACAACAATCAGTCTCTTCCCACGTTTCCCATTGAACAGAAGTTAAATCCTTATGGTGTGTTTTTGTGGATATTGTTATCACAACTCCCTCATCTTTGTCTGCCAACTCAACGGGCTGAGATCCCTATTGCCCCTTAGCCTCAGAGGGATATCATCTGATAGAATACATGGCAGTGAAAAGTAAATAAAAACATTTTCTGTTTATTTTTGTGCAGTACTTTACATTTTTTTATGTGATTATTTTCATGTATGTTCATGTCTGTAGGGGTGGCTTTCTACATGCTGGAACACATATCCTTTTATTACATGTTGTAATGGGTTCGGTATATGATAACTTCGATTTGCGGTAAGGTTTTCAGGAACGCATATGTACCGTATAACAAGAACTTACTGTACAGCACTTCCTTGCGCCTCAGAGATTTATTCCTGTGCTCATAAGAGACCTATTGCCCCCTTTACTGTGAAAAATCAAGAAAATTAGATACTAGCTGTGATATACAACAAGCTTTGAAAATTGAGCTATTTTCACACAACCCAACCTAAACATTGAAGCCTCTAAATGCAGTCCTGAAATTTTCAGTGGTAAATGGATGTTAATATGACACCTGGATGCATGAAACTATATTTTAACAGGATGAAAGTCTTATGAGATTTTTTTCTTAATTTTCAAATATGCCTGCTCCATAGCTATATGTACAGGAAACTATGCCCATCCCTTAAGGGTTAAGGACACTAGTGGAACCTAACCCTGGTTTGCTTAGGTGATGCTTGGTCAGGTTGGGTTAGGTAATGTGGGGTTGAGAGCCAAGAATATTGATAAATAGAATGGCATGCCATGTCTTAATATTTACCAAATTGATTACTATGGGGAATGTTATTTTAGCTTTTGAACATTTTGGATTTGAATGGCACTTAGGAACATGTATGAAAAGTTGAACTTTTTATAATAAAATGCAAATTTTGACTTGGTACTCAAATATCCGCACACATGATTGTAAACAAAGGCTCCCTCCTGCCACTGCCGCCTGTCTCAGGTATTTACAAAAATTTATGGTGGTTGGTGAGTGAGGGATGCTAACCCACCTAAGAGTGTTCATTGGCTACCTGGGCTGATATGTCACTACTGTGACATCATGAGGAAAGACAGAAAATCATAAGGCAGCATTACTCCAGGGCTGAGGAAATCATGTCATTATTCATAAACTTTGATAGACCATGACATGCCCATAGCTACCACTCCCTAAAGTCAGCACTTCTCACATTGCTTTCATCACTGCTAGTAGACCACATAATATAACAAGGAGGCAATGATTTACTGATACTAAGACCTTGACTCTGGTGGAGGAGGTGTAGTGTTGTGATGATTTCAGGTAAAGAGTATGTATATAGTTCATGTTGAAAGAAGTGTTATTTCAATAGCAGTTTACTCCCTCTTGGTACCACAGAATCAAAGTGATCTTCATGGCACAATTGTATTTGAATATAAAGATGATATCCATTATAGTAGGCAGTAGAGGAGCAGAAACACAAGTAAAGTGGTGAAAGCAACACATATGAAAAAAAATCGTACAGGCAATGAAGTGGTTTTTTGGTGAAGGCATGAGAGACAAGTCATTTATTCACCCTGGGCTGGGAGATAACCCTTGATTGGCTCCCCTCTTCTTGAGGCATCCACAGTAACGAGGTCACTGACGCTGCAGCCAATATGGCCCTTACCATTACCTCCCCCACTCTCCACTGCCAAGTGCCCCATTTCACACACCTGCCACTCAGTCTGGGACAACACACTCAGAGATGTCCTACGCACCACCTCCATAGGCCAGTACCGGATCAATTCATCCTCTTAGCCTTGGTCCCAGTGGTTCTGATTCTTAGATGTCACCATCGCCCACCTCTGCCTGGACCACACAACTCTCACTGCTCACTTGAACTGCTTATGTTTGGCCCCTGACCCATTCTGCCTCTGGTACAGGACTGTTCCTGAGACCATCGAACACTTCATGCTTCACTGCTTGTGTTTCCACTCTCATCACAATGGGATGTTGATTCAGGATAATTTTTCACTGGATAAACACATAAAACAGATATTTGGCTCAACAAATAAGATTTTGTCTAATATTAGAGTGGCTTTTCAGAACATGGACAAGGAAATGGTGAATAAAGTAGTGACCTGCATGGTGCAGCCTAAATTAGAATATGCAGCTGTGGTTTGGTTTTCACATATGAGTGCCCCAGAACCATAGGGGCTCAAGCGCTGCCTCCCTGATTATTGAGATATTCATATTTCTGGAATTGGCAACTCTTCCTCTGTCTGGCTACGTTGTTTCTGACACAGTTTTCCGATTTCAATAAGGTTGAAAGTCTTGTAGAAGCCAGTGTACTCTACCCATCGATACGTAAAGCACTATTCTATGTATGGCGTTTGAGCCTGGGGTTGCGTCGGTTTTGGACCAGAGGGGCTCAAAGTTAGTGGGAGGTAGCCAGCCAATGAGAGCGCACGGCACACAGCCCATAGGCAACTCTCATCCAATCAGCATTTTCTTCCATATGAAATGCATTACCATGGGCCAATCAGCACACTGGTACGACAATCTCATGGAGTATGACGAATGACAGTAGTAACTTCACCGCCCCCTCCCCCCAACCTCCAACTTCTTTAGCGGATGTATAGCAACATAATGAGTGAGTACAGATTATCCAGTCTCTTTCTTTGAATAACAAGTTCCACATGTTAATCCTTTGTTTAACCATCATTACTGAGTTATTTTTTATGATTTCCTCTTAACATCTCATAAACCATCCTCCATTTTGTGTTGCTTTCTTTTAAGTAACTATTGTACTGTACTATGTACCAATACTTGTATGTTCTATTTTTCTTACATTTACCCTGTGATGCAATTCCTTAATGCAGCTTAATGTATCAATATTATTATTATTATTATTATTATTATTATTATTATTATTAGTTATTATTTTCATCATCATCATAATTGCTATAATATCCCCTTTTTGTTATTGCGACACAAGGAATGTGTAAAAAAATCATTATCTATTTCATTAAAATTTTTTGTCAAGGTTTAAATCACAGGGCATGCAATGAATTGTACGGAAACTTGAGGGGGGTGGGTACATTTTACATGCTAGCACTCAAATGCACCATACATTTTCTTTCATTCTTGGCCAAAAAAATTCTAAAGAGCAGGGCTATTGTCTGAAACTTGGTTGAAATCAATATCTTTCTTAGAAGTGGAGTTATTGTTTATAGACTTTAGACGCATTTTTCTCAGTTTTTAGAAAATGGCGCTTGAGTCCCTATGGTTCTGGGGCCCTTATATGAAGAAGGACATCAGAAAATTGAAGAGAATCCAAAGGACCCCCACAAAAATAGTGCCAGAGTTGAGAGACTTTGAATATGAAGACAGATTGAAAGAAATGGGGTTATTAACACGGCAAGATAGAAGAGAAAGAGATGATCTCATAATGATGTATGAAATAGTTAAAGGAAAAGAAATGATAGATGAAACGGACCTAGTGAAGATGGTAACAAATGAAACAAGACATATAAGGGGACATTAAAGAAAGATTGGAAAAGGTTAATGCTCAGGAGATGTCAAGAAGTTCAGTTTTCCTCACAGAACAGTGGATGTGTGGAATGGATTGAGTGAAGAGATTGTTGAGGCTGAAAGTATTCATACATTCAAGAATAAGTTGTTCAAGAATTCAAGAATAAGTAATATGGAGACAGGATATTAGCACTGCTCGAACCCTGTAAGATACAACTAGGTAAATACCCACCCTCTTGGTAGCCTCAGGCATCCATCCTTCACTCCAGCTGGCTGTTCTGCACCTCACATATGTCTTCCTGAGAAGGACCAGTCAGCTACCACACCTATGATAGCCTCATAGGACTACACCAGGGCTCATAAGAACTTAATGGTTTTGCAGCCCTAACAACAACAGGAACAACAAGTCTGAAAGAATAATGAAATGAATAGATAAAGTTTGTAACCAATTGGTAAAGATATTTTTTTTACCATAAGCATATACAATATTGTATGGCAAAATCTACAGTAGTCACCATACTGAAGAACAAGGAAATCATTAAGGGAGTTGATGTGGCAATGGGTGTGAAAAAGCAACCAAAGTGGAAAAATTGAAAAATTGTCATTATAAAAGTACATTTGAATTTTTGTAAAATTAAGGTTTTCTTGAGGTTAGAAAAAATTACCAGATTAATAGATGTCGATTGTCAAAATTTCTGATACTTGAAACACCATTTGGAACAAATTAAGATCAAGTATTCAGTCTCCACTGTAGTTTGAAGAGAGAAAATCATAAGTATTTAAATGTATACAGTTATCCCTTCCAGATCGCATATAATAGGGATCACTCATGTTGCGTGATGTGGAATAACCTGATGTGGAAATACTTCTCTCCCTTGATATACAAAATGAGTCACGTTCCTAGAAAGGCAAGATACATTCCTACAACCAAAAATTATGTCACTGTGCTATTGTAAAATGTATATTCCAACTAGTTTGGTTATCATTGGTGTCATAGCTGTGGCAGCAGATGGTGTGTCTGTGTTACTGACAATGATCAACTTGAAAAACTGTCATTCT
The DNA here is from genome assembly GCA_020233015.1 of Callinectes sapidus. Lineage (NCBI taxonomy): Eukaryota > Metazoa > Arthropoda > Malacostraca > Decapoda > Portunidae > Callinectes > Callinectes sapidus. Next base: position 10,537,523 of record CM035195.1, on the reverse strand, counting down.
CAATTGCTTGTGACACTTTGTCCATTTCCACTGTCCCATCCGTGTCATGCTCCTCCAGCCATGACTCAGTAAGGGCAATCACAGCGCTATCCTTGTGCTCTTGAACTGTAAGTATAGTCAGCCCTTGTTACTTCGGACTTCAATACATTGGACTTTCAATTCTTCGGTCAATATCCGGGGTTCGGACGATTGTCCGATGTGACTATGTTTGTCTGGAGAGTGACAACTTTGATCTGTAGGTAGTAGGGGTGGGAATCTTCTACTATCTCACGATTCTATTTGATTCCGATTTTGGGGGCTACGATTCGATTCAAAATCGATTTTCGATTCAAAACGATTTGATTCATGATTTCTGCTTCAATCTTGAGGTGTGTAAAGGATCCTTTTGGTAAAAACCAAAATGAGTCCAAATCTTTGCCTTCAACGAGGGCGGGGTCGTTTGAATTTCTCTTTCCTCCTCCATTGCGTCCCGACTCCCGCGTCATTTCAAAATAAAAGCTGACAGCCAGCGGATTAAAAAAAAAAAATAATAAACTCGATTTTGGAACATTTTAAATCGATTTTGAATCGTAGTAAATGAGAATCGCGATTCTTATGTGAATCAATTTTTTTGCACACCCCTAGTAGGTAGCTCTCGCGGCAGAGGACGCAGGCGATACGTGAGTTTCCCACCAGCTACCATATTTCTAAGCACTTTTCACCACAAAAATGGATTTTGGGCAGTATCTGGAGCCATTGTGGAGAGTGGGGTGTGGGGAGGGAGTTAAGGTGAAGTGGCAGGGGCATACACACAGATGACTCATTGCCATGGCAATTACCATGTGACAGTGTTTTCAATGTCATGTGAATACACACAACCATGTTCAGTCTGTGCATGTTTCTGTGTGAGTGTGTTTGTGTGTGAATCTATAACACCCTCTCTCTGTCTCTCTCTCTCTCTTGCTTGAAAAGAAATGACAAAACAAAAATATTTTCTTCCTATAAAGACAATCTCCGTATAAGTAATATTCTTTCCATTACTCAGACACTAATATTTTGAATTGCAAATAAAGTTAATGGCATCAAAGTACATGGAGTAAACTACATACATATGGAAACACAAATTTAGGTATATATATATATGAGGGCCCCAGAACCATAGGGACTCAAGCGCCATTTTTTAAAAAACTGAGAAAAATGCGTCTAAAGTCTATAAACAATAACTCCACTTCTAAGAAAGATATTGATTTCAACTAAGTTTCAGACAATAGCCCTGCTCTTCAGAATTTTTTTTGGCCAAGAATGAAAGAAAATGTATGGTGCATTGAGTGCTAGCACGTAAAATGTACCCACCCCCCTCAAGTTTCCGTACAATTCATTGTATGACCTGTGATTTAAACCTTGACAAAATTTTTTAATGAAATAGATAATGATTTTTTTACACATTCCTTCTGTCGCAATAACGAAAAGGGGATATTATAGCAATTATGATGATGATGAAAATAATAATAACTAATAATAATAATAATAATAATAATAATAATAATAATAATATTGATACATTAAGCTGCATTAAGGAATTGCATCACAGGGTAAATGTAAGAAAAATAGAACATACAAGTATTGGTACATAGTACAGTACAATAGTTACTTAAAAGAAAGCAACACAAATTGGAGGATGGTTTATGAGATGTTAGAGGAAATCATAAAAAATAACTCAGTAATGATGGTTAAACAAAGGATTAACATTAAGGATTAACTTGTTATTCAAAGAAAGAGACTGGATAATCTGTACTCACTCATTATGTTACTATCTTCTTCTTTCGGCTATTCCCATTTGGGGTCGCCACAGCGGATCACTCGTCTCCACCTCGCTCTGTCTTGCACCTCTTCTTCTACTGCCCCCATCATCTGCATGTCCTCCTTCACTGTGTCCATAAATCTTCTCTTTGGTCTCCACCTCCTCCTCCTGCCTGGCAGATCCATTTCCAGCATCTTCCTTCCCACGTATTCTTCATCCCTCCTCTGGACATGACCAAACCACCTCAGTCTCGCCTCTCTAGCTTTATCCCCAAACCTTCGTACATGCGCTGTCCCTCTAATATGTTCATTTCTAATTCTATCTAGCCTCGTTACTCCTAACGAAAACCGCAGCATTTTCAGTTCTGTCACTTCCAACTCTGCCTCCTGTCTTTTTGTCAAAGGTACTGTCTCCATACCATACAACATGGCTGGCCTTACCACTGTCTTATAGACTTTTCCTTTCATTTTTGCAGAAACCCTTCTGTCACATATCACTCCTGTCACCTTTCTCCACCCACTCCATCCAGCCTGCACTCTCTTCTTTACCTCTCTACCACACTCTCCATTACTTTGTACAGTTGACCCCAAGTACTTGAACTCATCCACCCTCGCCACCTCTACACCTTGCAACCTCACTGGATCCCCATTCTCTCCTGCATTAACAGCCAAGTACTCCGTTTTGCTCCTGCTTATTTTCATTCTTTCTCTCCAGTGCATGTCTCCACCTCTCCAGTTCTGCCTCAACTTCCTCCCTACTTTCACAACATATCACAATGTCGTCTGCAAACATCATTGTCCATGGAGACTCCTGTCTAACCTCATCAGTCAATCTGTCCATCACCATTGCAAACAAGAATGGGCTCAGAGTTGATCCCTGATGTAGCCCCACCTCCACTTTGAAACCCTCAGTTTATCCTGCTGCACACCTCACTGCTGTTTCACTATCATCATACATGTCCTGCACTACCTTCACATACTTCTCTGCCACTCCTGACTTCCTCATACAATACCATAACTCCTCTCTTGGCACTCTGTCATAAACCTTCTCCAAGTCTACAAACACACAGTGCAGCTCCTTTTGGCCTTCCCTGTATTTCTCCATCACCATTCTCAAGGCAAATATTGCGTCTATAGTGCTTCTCCCCGGCATAAAACCAAATTGCTCCTCACAAATCCTCACTTTACATCTCAGCTTGGCTGCCACCACTTTTTTCCCATACCTTCATTGCATGACTAATCAACTTTATACCTCTATAATTGCCACAGCTTTGCACATCCCCCTTGTTCTTGAAAATTGGTACTAGAATGCTCTTTCTCCATTCATCTGGCATCCTCTCACCCTCAAGGATTTGGTTAAACACTCTGGTAAACAACTCCACTGCCATCTCTCCTAAGGACCTCCATGCTTCCACTGGTATGCAGTCTGTGCCTACTGCCTTACCAGACTTCATCTTCCTCATGGCCCTCCTCACTTCCTCCCTGCTGATTTCTTGCACTTCCTCATCTACTATCTCCAACTCTTCCAACCTTCTCTCCCTTATGTTTTCTATGTTCATAAGCTCTTCAAAGTACTCCTTCCACCTCCTCAATACACTCTCCTCATCTGTTAATACGTTATCATCCGCATCCTTTATCATTCTAACATGCTGCACATCCCTGCCTGCTCTGTCTCTCTGCCTGGCCAATCTGTAAACATCTTTTTCACCTTCCCTACTATCCAATTTTTTATACAGCTTCTCATATGCCTTTTCCTTTGCTTTAGCCACTTCCTTCTTTGCTACTTTCTGCATTTCCTTATACTCCTGCTTACTTTCTTCATCCATTTGTCTATCCCACTTCTTTTTCGCCTGCTTCTTCATGTTTATGCTATCTTGTACTTCCTCATTCCACTACCAAGTCTCCTTGCCTTCTTTTCTCTGTCCTGATGTTACTCATTATGTTACTATACATCCGCTAAAGAAGTTGGAGATTGGGGAAGGGGGCGGTGATTCAAACCAAAGCTATGTACAAAGCAGTGTGCTGATTGGCCCATGGTAATGCATTTTATATGGAAGAAAATGCTGATTGGACGAGATTTGCCTATGGGCTGTGTGCCGTGCGCTCTCATTGGCTGGCTACCTCCCGCTAACTTTGAGCCCCTCTGGTCCAAAACTGACGCCACCCCAGGCTCAAACGCCATACATAGAATAGTGCTTTACGTATCGATTTCCTTAAATTTCTGCATATTTGCTGTTGTAACAATCTCTTCACTTAATCCATTCCAAACATCGTGTGCGTGTGTGTGTGTGTGTGTGTGTGTGTGTGTGTGTGTGTGTGAATCTATAACACTCTCTCTCTCTCTCTCTCTCTCTCTCTCTCTGTTCTAAATAAATAAGTGAAATGAAAATACTCTCTTCTGCTTGGTTCACAATAAATAAAATACCGAAATATTAGTTCCGTGTAAGCTACAATATGTAATATACACACCATACTATACAGCTGTGTGTGTGTGTGTGTGTGTGTGTGTGTGTGATGCACGGTGCGGGCAAGCCACACTTGGCTCTTCACGTTTGACAGCATTACTAACGTCTAGTGAAGGAACACTTGTTCCCATAATCTTGTTCACTTCATATTTTTTTTATATAAAAACAACTTCTATACTACTAAATTATACCTTCCTCTTACCATACATGAGACTCAAACTCTAATATCTGTAATATCTATGATAGGAGAGCAATGTAGACTATATAAAATAAAAATATAATAGTTCCATTGTTTCCCTTTATAAGTATGATATGAATAACCAAATTCATATTAGGAGGATAGAAATTACTAAAAGAAAGGTTATCAAACTACAAAAAAATAATAATTACAAAGAAATATGAATCAAAGAAACTTTATGGTGCCTGTTTAAAAAGTGCTCTTCCAGAAGGCGTACAGCAGTTTACCGTTAAGCCACCCAGAAGGCTTACAGCAGTTTTCGTGTTAATATTATACTGTACACTATTGCAGGTATAACCATATTTTACTCTCATGTTTACTGTATATGCATATTGTACCATATTGTAGCCTATGAGTATGTGTGCGAGACACTATAGGCTGTTTACTGTACAGTACAGAACTGTATTGTACTCAGTTTTCAATGTCTGGACTTTTTCACTCTCCTGACATGGCCCAGTCTGTATTACTCCAAAGAGACGAGGGCTGACTGTATATTCAAGAGTACAGGGAAAGTGCTATGATTGCCGTTACTGAGTCGTGGCTGTAGGAGTGCGACTCTGGTATGCGGTGACAGGAAAAACGTAGATAAGATGCAAGGGGGTGGGGTGGCGTCGTATATCAACAACGGATGGTGCTCGCAGTTGAATGTGAAGGAAACCCACTGCAATAAGGACATTGAGTTTGTTGTGATTTTGTGTCAGCCATTCAACAAAATAGTTCTTATAGAATTCAACAAAATAGTTCTGTTCATAGTTTATATACCCCCTGATGCAATCAAAGATGTGGCTGTGGAAATTTTAGAAAATGGTTTTTTGAATATCAAAAATATTAGCCCTGAAAGTGTCAAAACAATTCTGGGGGATCTTAATCACTGCAATTTTAACCCCTTCACTACTGACTGTCACTCCCATGCTGCACAACACCCCTTCCCCCGCACCGTGTTTTGTTGGGGGTGATTTAGAGTTTTTGTTACACTCACCTTTAGTCTTAAAAGTTTTTAAGCATGTGTTTTCTGACAGATGTTGTTCACGAGATGTTTTTGTATGAAAAACAGGTGAGTGAAGAAATTAATTTTATTTCTAAAAATTACATTTTTTATCACAGAGACCTGTTTTTCATATGAGCCCCGCTTGAACCCTTTACAGTGGTACTTCTTGATTTGAACACCCTTTGACTCGAACACTTCTCAATCCGAACACATTTGGCAAACAAATTTTGACCTCTAATTTGAACACAAAAACACGTGGTGGCTGACGCCGCCTTCCTGCCAGTCAGCTGGTCTCGCTTGCACTTCTCCGCTGTGAACACCTCTCTCTCTATTGCGACTTGGGAACGTCTTTCAAGTCACTAGTTGCCTTGGTTACTCCAGCCCCCAACCCTGATTACCTCCTACCTACCACCCCCAGTCAATGCGGTCTTCTACTCTGGTCACGGGCAAACTTATTTACTAATGAAGATATATTTAACACTTTAAACAACCAATGAGGAATAAATTGTTAAATATCATTGTCATTTGCGCAAACTACTGTACAATGATATAATAATTTGCATTTTTATACAATAATTTATACTTTTCTTGAGATAATTTCTGCTGGAAATGATGCTTTGAGAATATATTCTACTTGATAAGAGAGAGAAAGAGAGAGAGAGGGGGGCAGAGAGGAGGGAGGATGGTGAGTGGCTGGAGGAGGGAGGTAGTGGGGGGCAGGGCAGCCTACTGAGTCTGTTTGTGTATTGAATGGGAGTGGATAGGGACAGAGTGAGGGGGAGGAGGAGAATACTACGCAATCTGTTCCCATATCTAGTGTATGAGAGGGAGGCAGGGACCCAGGGGAGGCCTGTTTAGTCTTCATCAGGACTCGGGAGTTTCACACAGAAGTAAATGTCTTTACTTATGCCTGTTTTTTTATGTATTTCATGTCTGTGTTTACATTATAATCTTAAAATGTGAACAATATCTATGAATTATTGTGAGATGATGGGAAAACAAGGTGCCAATACGTTAATTCACGTTGCCACTCTGGTGGGCCAGGCCCAATTTTATTTTTTTCCATTACTTCTTAACAATGGCTATTGCGCTTTTAGCTATTGTGGCGATGTTAAGGGACCGATTTCTTGCAATAGCTGGGGGTTGAGTGTAGTATTTTTTATTCTCAAAAAACTGGAACAGATTAAATGTTTTTACTTTAATTTCAATGTTAAAAATTGCCTACTAATTCGAATATTCGCGATTTAAACAGCCAAAAAGAACTAATTAAGTTCGAATCAAGAGCTACCACTGTATGTATATATATATATATATAGAGTGATACCTCAACTTATGAGTTAATTCGTTCCACAATTGAGCTCGTTTCCTGAAATTGCTCGTATCGAGGAACAAGATTTCCTATTCAAATACATGGAAAACTAAATAATGCATTCCAACACGAGAAAAACATGTAAATTAAAGTTTAGTAATACTGATGTACACTGATAGAACGTTAACATTAATAAGAAGAACAAATTAAGTTTGAATCAAGAGGTACCACTGTATATGTAAAAAATTTATTGACCCCAAGACAGGGTGATGTTTATGGATGTTTATTGCGTCTGCGACTCGGTGTCTTGTTTATATCAGTGCACCATCTGCGCGAAAATAATTCTTTCCCAGCTGTTTTCCCAGCAGCATGATGTCATGCATGACTCACTGTGTGGCATCACAACATTCAGTATTTGGGGTGAGCTCATGGCCTTCAGACGTGACCGCTCACTTTAACGGTCACTAGATGGCGTTGGTGTCCTTTTGTTTTTCAAAAGTATGATATCAGCCTTGCTGATAAGAAGCCTCAGGAAGGCTTTTCCAAGGAAAACCAGAAACATATTAACCCAAAAAGGTTTAAAGTTAGGAGAAATTACAATTCCTTTCAGAAAGGAAGCAAAGGTTCCGGGTACAATAGTAACCAAGGCAATTTCCGTGGTAAGACAAGCTGAGGATGTGGAAGTTATAGTACAGAATATTGTTGAGAGAGCTACAAATGTTCCATCAGGTTTCTGTTCTAATATTTCTATCACAGAGACCCGTTTTTTATACAAAAAATAGCAGTTCCACTGTTCCCCTTTATTTCCGCCGAGAACAAAAAAATCCCCACTTTAGTACTACGCCTGCCAACGCCGTGCCCTGCGCAGCCAGGGCAACATGCTGGTGTACAGCTGTTGTCCCGGCAGCACATTGGCCCAGTTCATTCTCGGCACATGGCGGGTTAACTCTTACCATGCTTCCGTCTGCTTTTATGCTTGTGTTTTTCGCTTTGTGTTTTCTTCGCTTCTTCATCATGGAGGACGACCTTTCTAGCCTCCAAGCTCCCTCAGAGCCTCAGACATCGGCTCAGAAGGGTGTTTTTTGAGCCATCATCTGGACTCTCCACCTGTTGAGGTTTCGCCGGCGTCTTCGCAGGCTTTGGTTAAGTCTGCTAGGCAGATCTGTTTAACTCCAGCCTGCACCTTGGTCTTAGGTATCTTCCTTCATGACCCTCATTCAGTCTGTATAAGGTGCAGGGAACTATGCAACCCAGGTAAGAGGTGTAGTGAGTGTGCTAACTGGAGTCGTGAGAAAATCCTTGCCGCCTATAGATATCAGTGTAGTTTGAGGCACAGGGGAGATGCTAAGGCAAAACAGAGGCGTAAGTCGGTGCTATCTTCCCTCAGCGACCCACCATCTCAGCCCAGTGTCACCAGTGCCTTCGGCGCCTTGCTGTCTGTTGAAGTGATTCCGCCTACGGAGACCAGGGTCTCGACCCCACATGTCTCCCCTGCTCAGTCCGAGGTTCTCGGCTGCTCTGAGGTTTCTTTTCGGGTTGATAGTGTGTGTCTCGAGATGAGCTTTCTGCTGAGGACTCGGCATCCCAGCAGGGCACTACTGCTCCGGTTGCTAGTGACTTTTCTTTGTTTTTAAAGTCTTGGCAGGAGGAGGTACTTGCTTCTGTCAATAGTCTTTTGGCTGCTCAGTTAGGAGGTTTGAGTAATTCTGTGCCTTCCACCATTACTAATCCCCCCCTCTTCCAGCTCTTCCCTCATTCTTGGACCGAGACCTGATGCAGTTCAGTGTCTGCTCCCCCAGAGTCCTGACACAAAAAGGTGCGTGCAGTCACATCTAGTCAGGGGGCCAAGGGGGGCTGTCCAGGAACTAGAGGTGCCTTCTAAGCATTCGTACCCACCAAAGGACGACGCTAGAAGGATCAAGAAGTCTTGCCCCACCTCAGTGGTGACCGGTAACCAGGCCCTTTTCCCAGGACCAGTCGGTGGGGGGGGGGACACAGGGGAGGTGGGACAGCACAGTGAGCCTGGCCCCTCTCCCATGGCCTTGGGTGAAGGCCTGGCCAGGAGAGACACTCGGCCCCTTGCCATGTCTCTCCACCATCAGGGTGGCATGCTCATGCCCTACCCATGAGCTGCCACCTCTGTCCGTTCAACCGATAGAGGCCCAGTGTTGCATGGTCCAACAAACCGACTGGTTTGCAATGGTTCGTGGACAGTCCCTCTTTTGTGTTTGGGACTGCTTCGGTGTCTCGTGAGTGACTCACGGTCCCACCTCATGTTCCCGATTGTTCTAGGACACACCACACACCTCACAGCGTCACTCTTGGTTCTTCTGCTGTGCCCCACCTTCCTGATTTGACTGTTAAATGTGTCCTCGATTCTCCACGCCATTCATGTTCTGGGGGACAGGACTCTGTTGTCTCGGAGCCCTCTGGGCCTAATATAGCCTGACCCAGAGTTGCAGGAATGGACCCCGACAGGAGCAGAGGGGGGTGAGGGGTGTGACCACCAGCCTCAAACCTCATCAATGTACCATCGTATGATGGATTACATTACCTCGGTATGTGAGGATGCTAAGGGTACGAAGATTTGACATGAGGGTCCAGTTGCGCCACGTATCGATGCCACACCTGAATGAGGGGGAACGATTCTTCTCAGTAGGGCGCAACCTGGCCAGTTCTTTGTGGATCAAGCCAACATGGAATACTTGAGGATGAATAAGAAGAATCCTTCCTCAGTTGGCTACCCTTTGGGCAGATTCACAAAACTCTACAGCGTGGCGGGTCAGGAGGTGTACGGGAAGGCTGCCTTAGTCAATCCCTCCCTACACACTTTGAAATCTGGTGCCAGGCAGCCACATGTGCTCCATGAACATTCAGACATTGCTAGGATGGAGGGGGTAGTCGCCAGATTACGAGAGGCTCTCAACTACTCTTATTGGTATTTGGGAGCCTTACACCATCTTGCATCTCGCAATCTCCCTTTGCATCTCCTAGACTTGGAGGAACAGCTCTTTAAAGCTGTCCGTATGGCGCTAAACGATACCTGCAGGGACTCCACTTATGTTGTTGCCAACCTGCAGGCCTGGAGGAGAAAGGCCCACTTGAGCCACCTCAGGCTAATGTTCTCACAGGTAGAGAGAGGCATACTTAGGAAGTCCCCCATTTTTACTCTTCTTTTTGATGAAGACAGACTTCAGGAGGCTATCCAGTCCTCCAGGAACAATGCTGATATGACTCTGCATGAGGCTGCTCTCAGGGCTCTGGCCTGTCCATGTCCCGCACTGGGCACACCATTAGTGGAATGTGGCTCACGCCCTTCTACCTCAGCGGCAGGACCACCAGCTGCCCCCGTTAGGTGACAGCCCATCTCCACTCATTCCAGAGATTCTCAGGGTGGGTCTTCGGGACCTCTCCCTTTTCGTTCCAGTTGGCAGAGGGGTGGACGTAGAGGCAGGCCGTCTCGCAAATGACATCCTCCTCTTCCAAGGGGCAGTTGCGGACTGTTTAGCCCAGAAATGGGAGGGGTGGCTCAAGATAGGGGCGAAGAAGTGGATTCTCGACGTTCTGAGGGAAGGCTACAGAGTCCCCTTTTCTGCCCCCCTACCTCTCATGACCCACTTCGTGGTCCCCAGAGCTTATGCCCCAGGATCAGTCAGAGGTCAAGCCCTTCAGCTGGAGATCCAGCAACTAAGGGACAAGGGCACCATAGAAGAGGCACCTCCTACCCTGGGCTTTTACAGTCATTTGTTCGTGGTTTCAAAAGCCTCAGGAGGGTTCAGACCCATCATCGACCTATCCATCCTCAACAAGTATGTTGTCACTACCAAGTTCAAGATGGAGACAGTCAGGACAGTCATGTCCGCCATTCGACAGGACAACTGGATGGTGTTTCTGAATCTGAAGGACGCCTTCATCCATCCATACAGCCGGCGTTTTCTTCGCTTTTTCTGGGAGTGATGCCACTTACAGTTTTGAGTCCTCTGCTTCGGCCTCTCTACCACTCTACAGGTCTTTACTCGGATAATGGCTCCCGTCTCTGCAGAATTCCATCGCCTGTGTTTCCGCATTCTCAGATACCTGGATGATTGGTTAGTCCTTGCTTCATCAGCAGAGTCTCAATAACCTCTGTTCTCTTTTGGGGATTTGCATAAATTGGGAGAAGTCTTCCCTGACACCAGAACAAGACAAGACCTTCTTAGGGATGACCATTTGATCCCCTCTTTTGAAAGTTTTCCTAACACAGGGGAGGATACAAAACCTCCATGACATTATCCACTCGTTCCTCAGTTGTCAGTCTCTGCTGGCAAGGGACTGGATGAGACTTCTCGGGCACTTGTCCTCCCTCATTCATCTTGTTCCATGATCGAGGAGGAGGATGCGTCTGCTTCAGATACAGCTGAACCAGCAGTGGGACAGACACTTGATGGTAGACGACCATCCCGTCAGCTGGGACCCCAGCAATCGCTGGGACCTGGAGTGGTGGCTGGAGGACCAGAACCTGGAGCAGGGTCAACCCCTCTTATTAGCTGTCCCGGATCTCTTTCTCTACACGGATGCCTCAAACATAGGATAGGGTGCATCTCTTCTCCAGGACTGAGTGGGTGGCCTGTGGGACATCCAAGAGAGGTCTCTACACATTAACGTCTTAGAAGTCAGGGCAATACGCCTGGGGCTACATCACTTTGCAGAGATGTTGAGGGACTCTGTTGTTGCTGTTATCTCAGACAACACTGTGGCACTTGCTTACCTCAGCAGGAAAGGAGGTACCCATTCTACACTACTCAACAAGGAGGCATAGGAGATTCTAGACTGGGCATAGACTCATTCGGTACAGATTCTGACTCAGTTTGTAAGCTGATCAGAAAATGTGGTTGCAGACTGTCTGAGCAGATGGCATCAGATCCTCTACACAGAGTGGACACTGCACATGGACGTGTGCTGCCAGTTATGGCGGGTTTGGGGCTACCCGACAGTGGATCTCTTTGCTACTCGCCTGAACTGCAGGATGCTGAACTTTGTGTCTCCATTTTAGGATCCTGAAGTGATTGCCACAGATGCCTTCCTTTACATTTGGGACTACCAGGATCTGTATGCCTTCCTTCCACTTCCTCTTATCAGGAAGGTGTTCAACAAGCTTCAGGCCTCCAGGAATACGACTCATTCTGATAGCTCCGTTCTGGCCACAGAAGGAGTGGTTTCTGGACCTGTTGCAGGTGTCGATAGAGCCACCCTGACGCCTTCCATTGCGAAAGGACTTTCTGAAGCAACCACGCACCCACAGATTCCACCTCGGTCTCCAAGGGCTTCAGCTGACAGGGTGGAGACTGTCCAGTGATACCTGAGATACAGAGGCTTCTCCTCTAGGGTTGCCCAGTTTTTGGCAAACGGCAAATGACCATCCACTTCTCTAAACTATCAGCACAAATGGAAGAGGTATAGGAAATGGTGCAAGGACAACAGGCACACCATCTCCAGAAAGTCACTGATTTTCTTGTCCACCTGAGACAAGTTTGTCATCTTTCAACTTCTGCTATTAAGGGCTACAAGGCCATGAGCGTTTTTGCTATCAGAGGATTAGACCTCAACAAGGACCAGGTGTTGAAGGATATTATCAGGGCCTGCTCTTCACAGCCCTGCAGACCTGACAGGGACCTTAGTCCTTCGTGGAACTTGGATGTGGTGCTTTGCTTTTTAACTATGGCTCCCTTTGAACCCCTTAGGCTCTCCTTCACAAAAGACCTGACCAGGAAGACCCTTTTTCTGCTCGCTCTAGTTACAATGCAGAGGGTGGGGGAGATCCAAGCTTTCTCGCACAGGACTAGCTAGCAGGGGCAGGATCTTCTGTTTTTTTATCTTTCTGAGTTTATTGCCAAAACTGATATGGAAGCCCACAGGCACCTCGGGAATTCCGGATTAAAAGTCTTGCTACCATAGTCGGTGAGGAGGATGAGGAGAGACTCTTATGCCAAGTTAGGGCACTAAGTCACTACCTACACAGAACAGCTTCAGACACAAGGCCCAGAAACCTGTTCTTTGCTGTTAAGTGTCCTTCCTGACCAATATCAAAGGTGGTGATCTTCCTCTGGGATACCATCAAATCAGTCCATGATGCAATCCCTGATTCTACCTGCCCCGAGATTAAGGTCCGAGCCCATGACATCCGTGACATTGCTGCCTCCATGCTTATGTGGAAGAACTGCTCTGTTACTTCTATCTTGAGAGCAGACTGCTGGAAGACGCATTCAGTTTTTACTGACTACTATCTCTGAGATATATTAAGGAAGGAGGGAGATGTCTTCGCTTTGGGCCCGGTTGTCGCAGCTGGACACATTGTAGACCGGTGGCTGCTCTGGACCCACACCCCCCCGGGAGGAACGCTCAGGTTGCTTTCCCTGGAGTTGCATTATTTCAGACACACACCAATGGGCTGGTAGGGGTGGTCAGTAGCCGGGTACGCGTGTCCTGAGATTCTCGCTGCCAGGCAGAAGAATGAGCACACTCCAAGGGCACTCACCACTGGTCACCTAGGGCTCTGTAATTCTTCAGACACGAGGGTCATGGAGGACTACCATGTCCTAGCTGCAACCTCCAGCACCCTCTCGGCATTCAAAGGTTGGTGTCTTAAAATGGACAGTTTTTCACCCTATATGCCTGCCAGGTCATGTTGAGTCCCGCCTCCTTAAATGTTGGAGTCTGCTATTTTTTGTATGAAAAACAGGTCTCTGTGATAGAAATGTAATTTCTAGAAATAAAATTAATTTCTTCACTTACCTGTTTTTCATACAAAAAATAAATGCCCTCCCATCCTCCCCTCAGTCTAGTTCAACAAGCACGAGAATTAACTGAGGCAGTGCGCTGCCGGGATGACAGCTATACACCAGCATGTTGCCCTGGCTGTGCAGGGCACTGTGCTGGCAGGTATAGTACTACAGTGGGGACTTTTTGTTCTCGGCAGAAATAAAGTGGAACAGTGGAACTGCTCTTTTTTGTATAAAAAACAGGTAAGGCAGGAAATTAATCTTATTTCTAAAAATTACATTTTTCCTAGATTGAGGGAGGGCCAGGATCATACTTAATTTGAAGCATTTCAGTGAAAATGTGGAATATCATAATTTAAAAATGGAAACTCTTCAAGATATTTTACCATTGGTCACTGATAATTGCTTCTTTGCATCCATTGATTTGAAACATGCTTATTATTCTATTCCAGTTTGTAAAAATGATTGTTCATGGTTGAGGTTTACATGGAATGATGTGTTGTGGCAGTTCTTCATATAGAATTTTTACTAAATTATTGAAGGTCCATTTTTCACATTTGAGGGCTTTAGGCATCTTACCAACCATTTACATTGATGATTGATTACCTTGTGATGGCAAATTCAAAGGAGAAATTAATGGATGACGTTACATATGTTGCATCTACATTGGATGAATAAAGTTTTACATTAATTGTGAGAAATCAGAATTCCAGCCCAGTCATACAATTGAATTCTTGGGTTTTCAATTGAATTCCAAGGACATGACGGTCAAACTCACACATGTCAAGGAAGATAAGATCAAGAAGTTGGGTTTAAGACTTTTCAAATAAATGAGATGAGAATTCAAAATGCACGGAGTGAACAATTCTTTATAGGTGTTTTTCTTATAGGGCCAAGTTTTGGTCTCCCTATTTAGTGCCTATGACAGACCTATGGCAACCTAAACCAGAGTGTGGACCACCAAGCCATGTTTGGGTCATTTTGCAGGCTGCACCATTTTTTCAACCTGAAAAAATATCAAATACACAAAATCAATAGTAATAAATGTAAATTAAACCTTTATTAAGACTTACACTAATCACAATGTAAAACAATGTTAAGGCTGGTGATTCTTTGGTACAGACAGATTCAATATCTGGCTCAATAGATGAGAAGGCTAGGAAAAAAATTTCCAAGTCAAGTGGTGGTCGGGCAACATCTACCAGTATGTTGAATTTTGAATAACTTCTAACACTTAACTGTTCTGACTGGGGAGAAGAGAGCTGGTGATTGGCTGTATTTGCCATAGGTTCAGAAAACCCTACTGGGCTGAAGGAAATGTCTTGTATCCACACCTTATAGAAAACCAGACAAGGTGCCATGGGCTGTACGGGAGGAGCTTTTTGGCCACTTTGGCCCATGGGCTGCAGGTTGATGATGCCTGGCCTATAAGGAGACCTGACTATTGGTAGCAAGATGATGATTGCTGTATTGTGTTTTGTAGAATCTTAATACTGACCTCAAGATGCCTGTATTGGTGGCAAGATGCCAGTAAAGTTGTCCTTTTTATAGCATCTTAACAGTAAATCACTTTGATTAAGTTAGAGGGAATTAGTTTTTCTCAGTAACTCTCTGTCTGCTGTGTTTCCTTTTTTTATAACTTAAAATCTTTAAGGAGGAACCTTTCAAAACATTACATTTTCTCCTAGTAATTGTGGCATTTGCTATCTGCTTTAGGATCTGAAACTGTGCCATTTTTTTTATATATATATATATGTTATCATTATTATTTCTTACCAGTTTTGTTCCTTTTTGACTGAGCTCTTCATACACAAGAAAACACAAGAAAAGTTTCGCATTGCTCCAATGTTGTATCTTTTATTTCATGTGCAAGTTTTTCTTTTTCTTTTGTTGTAGTAGGCCCCTGCATAAGAAAAGAAGGTGATGATAATAAGTGAAGAAATAAAACTGAGTGGCTCTAGTTTCCAGCAGCAGTGGAAAACATGACTGTGGCAGTTGCCATACTCACTCTAGGCTGGTCAAATCCGTGACTTGATCTAGACTCATAACAGTATTTGAATGCAAGTTCGTAAAGGTGGTTTGTTTGAAAGTCTAGAATGTGTTGAATGAAATTTCTGAAATTCTTTTAGTATAGAACATTCTCATGTTTTGCTACTGAAGACTAAAGAGACAAATAATTCAGAATAACCTTTCTTTTGAATAAAATGTGATCAGAAAATATTTGAATAATTCACAGTTTGATTGAAAGTAGGAAACTTGACAATGAAACCAAACAGCAGGCATTAGTATGAAGAGAATAGCTCTGTTCAGCAACTAATTACCCTCTCATGATATTCCTTCTATACAGCGGAGACAGAATCCCATGAGGGGAAGAGGAAGGTGGAGTCCCTGTGGCCAATATTTCGCATCCACCATCAGCGGTCTCGCTACATCTATGACCTCTTTTATCGTCGTAAAGCCATCTCCAGAGGTGAGTTGTGTGGCTTGTGTTCACTGCTCATTTATGATCCTCTGTTTCTCCTGCCTTTGACTCCCCTTCCTCCTTTTTGGGCAACCAAGGTTCTTTCCCCCAGGGATACCAGCCCATGGCTGACCTAGCTGGTTGGGGTGGGGCTTGCAATCTTTCCCTGTAAAAAACCTTCACAGTTACCATCAGAGTTAGGGGTAGAGGTTGAGGTCATGGCTATAGGCATGTGTGAGCCTCTAGCCATGACCCACATCCAGGTTTGCTGAGGGGTCCAACTGTGCAGATCCCTGGGGTATCAAGACACCAGAAGGGCCTGACTACCCATCTGACAGATGCAGGGGAAAGTCTGCAGGATCGCTGTGCCTAGCCCTGTTTCCGACTTTGGGGGTGCCAGTAGGGTTGCAGATGTAGTGCCTTCCTGTTGGACCTTTCCTGGGGTAAACCTTTGAAGGGTTCTGCGTGTAGACTCCTAGAATGTCCTGAGCCTCTCAGAGGATCACTGATTGCCTTATCTATCAGATGAGCTCAGTAGGCTGAGGGTGGATGTGGTGGGGCTCTCTTACACAAGGAGGCCTGGCAGTGATGAGACTAGTAGCAAGGGTTTTATTTACTACTGGTCCTACATGAGCAATGATCATCATGTCAAGGGGGTAGCCATCTACAGCAGACTGCAGCCATCCTTTGTTGAGGCTATTCTAGTTGATGAGCCTATAATGCAATTAATGCTGAAGCACAATCTAGGCTTCATGTCTGTTGTTGCAGTGTATGCTCTTACCAGCTAAAAAGGAGATGTTCTACACCAAACTCAACTCTGTACTGGACCAGTGTCACCGTCGTGATGCACTCATTATCCTGCGTGACTTTAATGCCGTCACTGGCAATGATATTTGATATATTTTTTATATATTTTTATTGGCCTTCATACAATACATAAATCATATAAAATGTAATTAAGATAGCCAAAGTCTGTTGAGACAATGTTCTATTACGGACTTGAGAATAAGTAAGTGGTGGCTAATGTGTGCTGCAATGCAGCCCATCCACAGAACAAAAAAACAATAATAGTCACAGTGACAGTAACAATTATGATTATAATAAGGAAATTAGTAACAACAATAATCATACAATAATAATAATAACAATAACAATAATTATTATTATAATCAATTATCATTATTATTGTTACTAATATTATTGTTTATAATTGATAATAATAATGATAATTGATAAAATTAATAATAATAATAATAATAAAAATAATAATAATAATAATAATAATAATAATAATAATAATAATAATACAAATAATAATAATAATGATACAAATGATAATAATAATAATACAAATAATATTAATAATAATAATAATAATAATAATAATAATAATAATAATAATAATAATAATACAAATACAAATAATAATAATAATACAAAATATAGT
>CM035195.1:10451170-10519978 GCA_020233015.1 Callinectes sapidus | reverse complement strand
ACTGAGGAACGAGTGGATAATGTCATGGAGGTTTTGTATCCTCCCCTGTGTTAGGAAAACTTTCAAAAGAGGGGATCAAATGGTCATCCCTAAGAAGGTCTTGTCTTGTTCTGGTGTCAGGGAAGACTTCTCCCAATTTATGCAAATCCCCAAAAGAGAACAGAGGTTATTGAGACTCTGCTGATGAAGCAAGGACTAACCAATCATCCAGGTATCTGAGAATGCGGAAACACAGGCGATGGAATTCTGCAGAGACGGGAGCCATTATCCGAGTAAAGACCTGTAGAGTGGTAGAGAGGCCGAAGCAGAGGACTCAAAACTGTAAGTGGCATCACTCCCAGAAAAAGCGAAGAAAACGCCGGCTGTATGGATGGATGAAGGCGTCCTTCAGATTCAGAAACACCATCCAGTTGTCCTGTCGAATGGCGGACATGACTGTCCTGACTGTCTCCATCTTGAACTTGGTAGTGACAACATACTTGTTGAGGATGGATAGGTCGATGATGGGTCTGAACCCTCCTGAGGCTTTTGAAACCACGAACAAATGACTGTAAAAGCCCAGGGTAGGAGGTGCCTCTTCTATGGTGCCCTTGTCCCTTAGTTGCTGGATCTCCAGCTGAAGGGCTTGACCTCTGACTGATCCTGGGGCATAAGCTCTGGGGACCACGAAGTGGGTCATGAGAGGTAGGGGGGCAGAAAAGGGGACTCTGTAGCCTTCCCTCAGAACGTCGAGAATCCACTTCTTCGCCCCTATCTTGAGCCACCCCTCCCATTTCTGGGCTAAACAGTCCGCAACTGCCCCTTGGAAGAGGAGGATGTCATTTGCGAGACGGCCTGCCTCTACGTCCACCCCTCTGCCAACTGGAACGAAAAGGGAGAGGTCCCGAAGACCCACCCTGAGAATCTCTGGAATGAGTGGAGATGGGCTGTCACCTAACGGGGGCAGCTGGTGGTCCTGCCGCTGAGGTAGAAGGGCGTGAGCCACATTCCACTAATGGTGTGCCCAGTGCGGGACATGGACAGGCCAGAGCCCTGAGAGCAGCCTCATGCAGAGTCATATCAGCATTGTTCCTGGAGGACTGGATAGCCTCCTGAAGTCTGTCTTCATCAAAAAGAAGAGTAAAAATGGGGGACTTCCTAAGTATGCCTCTCTCTACCTGTGAGAACATTAGCCTGAGGTGGCTCAAGTGGGCCTTTCTCCTCCAGGCCTGCAGGTTGGCAACAACATAAGTGGAGTCCCTGCAGGTATCGTTTAGCGCCATACGGACAGCTTTAAAGAGCTGTTCCTCCAAGTCTAGGAGATGCAAAGGGAGATTGCGAGATGCAAGATGGTGTAAGGCTCCCAAATACCAATAAGAGTAGTTGAGAGCCTCTCGTAATCTGGCGACTACCCCCTCCATCCTAGCAATGTCTGAATGTTCATGGAGCACATGTGGCTGCCTGGCACCAGATTTCAAAGTGTGTAGGGAGGGATTGACTAAGGCAGCCTTCCCGTACACCTCCTGACCCGCCACGCTGTAGAGTTTTGTGAATCTGCCCAAAGGGTAGCCAACTGAGGAAGGATTCTTCTTATTCATCCTCAAGTATTCCATGTTGGCTTGATCCACAAAGAACTGGCCAGGTTGCGCCCTACTGAGAAGAATCGTTCCCCCTCATTCAGGTGTGGCATCGATACGTGGCGCAACTGGACCCTCATGTCAAATCTTCGTACCCTTAGCATCCTCACATACCGAGGTAATGTAATCCATCATACGATGGTACATTGATGAGGTTTGAGGCTGGTGGTCACACCCCTCACCCCCCTCTGCTCCTGTCGGGGTCCATTCCTGCAACTCTGGGTCAGGCTATATTAGGCCCAGAGGGCTCCGAGACAACAGAGTCCTGTCCCCCAGAACATGAATGGCGTGGAGAATCGAGGACACATTTAACAGTCAAATCAGGAAGGTGGGGCACAGCAGAAGAACCAAGAGTGACGCTGTGAGGTGTGTGGTGTGTCCTAGAACAATCGGGAACATGAGGTGGGACCGTGAGTCACTCATGAGACACCGAAGCAGTCCCAAACACAAAAGAGGGACTGTCCACTAACCATTGCAAACCAGTCGGTTTGTTGGACCATGCAACACTGGGCCTCTATCGGTTGAACGGACAGAGGTGGCAGCTCATGGGTAGGGCATGAGCATGCCACCCTGATGGTGGAGAGACATGGCAAGGGGCCGAGTGTCTCTCCTGGCCAGGCCTTCACCCAAGGCCATGGGAGAGGGGCCAGGCTCACTGTGCTGTCCCACCTCCCCTGTGTCCCCCCCCCCACCAACTGGTCCTGGGAAAAGGGCCTGGTTACCGGTCACCACTGAGGTGGGGCAAGACTTCTTGATCCTTCTAGCGTCGTCCTTTGGTGGGTACGAATGCTTAGAAGGCACCTCTAGTTCCTGGACAGCCCCCCTTGGCCCCCTGACTAGATGTGACTGCACGCACCTTTTTGTGTCAGGACTCTGGGGGAGCAGACACTGAACTGCATCAGGTCTCGGTCCAAGAATGAGGGAAGAGCTGGAAGAGGGGGGGATTAGTAATGGTGGAAGGCACAGAATTACTCAAACCTCCTAACTGAGCAGCCAAAAGACTATTGACAGAAGCAAGTACCTCCTCCTGCCAAGACTTTAAAAACAAAGAAAAGTCACTAGCAACCGGAGCAGTAGTGCCCTGCTGGGATGCCGAGTCCTCAGCAGAAAGCTCATCTCGAGACACACACTATCAACCCGAAAAGAAACCTCAGAGCAGCCGAGAACCTCGGACTGAGCAGGGGAGACATGTGGGGTCGAGACCCTGGTCTCCGTAGGCGGAATCACTTCAACAGACAGCAAGGCGCCGAAGGCACTGGTGACACTGGGCTGAGATGGTGGGTCGCTGAGGGAAGATAGCACCGACTTACGCCTCTGTTTTGCCTTAGCATCTCCCCTGTGCCTCAAACTACACTGATATCTATAGGCGGCAAGGATTTTCTCACGACTCCAGTTAGCACACTCACTACACCTCTTACCTGGGTTGCATAGTTCCCTGCACCTTATACAGACTGAATGAGGGTCATGAAGGAAGATACCTAAGACCAAGGTGCAGGCTGGAGTTAAACAGATCTGCCTAGCAGACTTAACCAAAGCCTGCGAAGACGCCGGCGAAACCTCAACAGGTGGAGAGTCCAGATGATGGCTCAAAAAACACCCTTCTGAGCCGATGTCTGAGGCTCTGAGGGAGCTTGGAGGCTAGAAAGGTCGTCCTCCATGATGAAGAAGCGAAGAAAACACAAAGCGAAAAACACAAGCATAAAAGCAGACGGAAGCATGGTAAGAGTTAACCCGCCATGTGCCGAGAATGAACTGGGCCAATGTGCTGCCGGGACAACAGCTGTACACCAGCATGTTGCCCTGGCTGCGCAGGGCACGGCGTTGGCAGGCGTAGTACTAAAGTGGGGATTTTTTTGTTCTCGGCGGAAATAAAGGGGAACAGTGGAACTGCTATTTTTTGTATAAAAAACGGGTCTCTGTGATAGAAATATTAGAACAGAAACCTGATGGAACATTTGTAGCTCTCTCAACAATATTCTGTACTATAACTTCCACATCCTCAGCTTGTCTTACCACGGAAATTGCCTTGGTTACTATTGTACCCGGAACCTTTGCTTCCTTTCTGAAAGGAATTGTAATTTCTCCTAACTTTAAACCTTTTTGGGTTAATATGTTTCTGGTTTTCCTTGGAAAAGCCTTCCTGAGGCTTCTTATCAGCAAGGCTGATATCATACTTTTGAAAAACAAAAGGACACCAACGCCATCTAGTGACCGTTAAAGTGAGTGGTCACGTCTGAAGGCCATGAGCTCACCCCAAATACTGAATGTTGTGATGCCACACAGTGAGTCATGCATGACATCATGCTGCTGGGAAAACAGCTGGGAAAGAATTATTTTCGCGCAGATGGTGCACTGATATAAACAAGACACCGAGTCGCAGACGCAATAAACATCCATAAACATCACCCTGTCTTGGGGTCAATAAATTTTTTACATATACAGTGGTACCTCTTGATTCAAACTTAATTTGTTCTTCTTATTAATGTTAACGTTCTATCAGTGTACATCGGTATTACTAAACTTTAATTTACATGTTTTTCTCGTGTTGGAACGCATTATTTAGTTTTCCATGTATTTGAATAGGAAATCTTGTTCCTCGATACGAGCGATTTCAGGAAACGAGCTCAATTGTGGAACGAATTAACTCATAAGTTGAGGTATCACTCTATATATATATATATATATACATACAGTGGTACCTCTTGATTCGAACTTAATTAGTTCTTTTTGGCTGTTTAAATCGCGAATATTCGAATTAGTAGGCAATTTTTAACATTGAAATTAAAGTAAAAACATTTAATCTGTTCCAGTTTTTTGAGAATAAAAAATACTACACTCAACCCCCAGCTATTGCAAGAAATCGGTCCCTTAACATCGCCACAATAGCTAAAAGCGCAATAGCCATTGTTAAGAAGTAATGGAAAAAAATAAAATTGGGCCTGGCCCACCAGAGTGGCAACGTGAATTAACGTATTGGCACCTTGTTTTCCCATCATCTCACAATAATTCATAGATATTGTTCACATTTTAAGATTATAAAGTAAACACAGACATGAAATACATAAAAAAACAGGCATAACTAAAGACATTTACTTCTGTGTGAAACTCCCGAGTCCTGATGAAGACTAAACAGGCCTCCCCTGGGTCCCTGCCTCCCTCTCATACACTAAATATGGGAACAGATTGCGTAGTATTCTCCTCCTCCCCCTCACTCTGTCCCTATCCACTCCCATTCAATACACAAACAGACTCAGTAGGCTGCCCTGCCCCCCACTACCTCCCTCCTCCAGCCACTCACCATCCTCCCTCCTCTCTGCCCCCCTCTCTCTCTCTTTCTCTCTCTTATCAAGTAGAATATATTCTCAAAGCATCATTTCCAGCAGAAATTATCTCAAGAAAAGTATAAATTATTGTATAAAAATGCAAATTATTATATCATTGTACAGTAGTTTGCGCAAATGACAATGATATTTAACAATTTATTCCTCATTGGTTGTTTAAAGTGTTAAATATATCTTCATTAGTAAATAAGTTTGCCCGTGACCAGAGTAGAAGACCGCATTGACTGGGGGTGGTAGGTAGGAGGTAATCAGGGTTGGGGGCTGGAGTAACCAAGGCAACTAGTGACTTGAAAGACGTTCCCAAGTCGCAATAGAGAGAGAGGTGTTCACAGCGGAGAAGTGCAAGCGAGACCAGCTGACTGGCAGGAAGGCGGCGTCAGCCACCACGTGTTTTTGTGTTCAAATTAGAGGTCAAAATTTGTTTGCCAAATGTGTTCGGATTGAGAAGTGTTCGAGTCAAAGGGTGTTCAAATCAAGAAGTACCACTGTAAAGGGTTCAAGCGGGGCTCATTATGAAAAACAGGTGAGTGAAGAAATTAATTTTATTTCTAAAAATTACATTTTTTATCACAGAGACCTGTTTTTCATATGAGCCCCGCTTGAACCCTTTACAGTGGTACTTCTTGATTTGAACACCCTTTGACTCGAACACTTCTCAATCCGAACACATTTGGCAAACAAATTTTGACCTCTAATTTGAACACAAAAACACGTGGTGGCTGACGCCGCCTTCCTGCCAGTCAGCTGGTCTCGCTTGCACTTCTCCGCTGTGAACACCTCTCTCTCTATTGCGACTTGGGAACGTCTTTCAAGTCACTAGTTGCCTTGGTTACTCCAGCCCCCAACCCTGATTACCTCCTACCTACCACCCCCAGTCAATGCGGTCTTCTACTCTGGTCACGGGCAAACTTATTTACTAATGAAGATATATTTAACACTTTAAACAACCAATGAGGAATAAATTGTTAAATATCATTGTCATTTGCGCAAACTACTGTACAATGATATAATAATTTGCATTTTTATACAATAATTTATACTTTTCTTGAGATAATTTCTGCTGGAAATGATGCTTTGAGAATATATTCTACTTGATAAGAGAGAGAAAGAGAGAGAGAGGGGGGCAGAGAGGAGGGAGGATGGTGAGTGGCTGGAGGAGGGAGGTAGTGGGGGGCAGGGCAGCCTACTGAGTCTGTTTGTGTATTGAATGGGAGTGGATAGGGACAGAGTGAGGGGGAGGAGGAGAATACTACGCAATCTGTTCCCATATCTAGTGTATGAGAGGGAGGCAGGGACCCAGGGGAGGCCTGTTTAGTCTTCATCAGGACTCGGGAGTTTCACACAGAAGTAAATGTCTTTACTTATG
Source organism: Callinectes sapidus (assembly GCA_020233015.1). Taxonomy (NCBI): domain Eukaryota; kingdom Metazoa; phylum Arthropoda; class Malacostraca; order Decapoda; family Portunidae; genus Callinectes; species Callinectes sapidus. The sequence continues at coordinate 10,513,655 of CM035195.1, read as the reverse complement.
CCTGTTTTTTTATGTATTTCATGTCTGTGTTTACATTATAATCTTAAAATGTGAACAATATCTATGAATTATTGTGAGATGATGGGAAAACAAGGTGCCAATACGTTAATTCACGTTGCCACTCTGGTGGGCCAGGCCCAATTTTATTTTTTTCCATTACTTCTTAACAATGGCTATTGCGCTTTTAGCTATTGTGGCGATGTTAAGGGACCGATTTCTTGCAATAGCTGGGGGTTGAGTGTAGTATTTTTTATTCTCAAAAAACTGGAACAGATTAAATGTTTTTACTTTAATTTCAATGTTAAAAATTGCCTACTAATTCGAATATTCGCGATTTAAACAGCCAAAAAGAACTAATTAAGTTCGAATCAAGAGCTACCACTGTATGTATATATATATATATATAGAGTGATACCTCAACTTATGAGTTAATTCGTTCCACAATTGAGCTCGTTTCCTGAAATTGCTCGTATCGAGGAACAAGATTTCCTATTCAAATACATGGAAAACTAAATAATGCATTCCAACACGAGAAAAACATGTAAATTAAAGTTTAGTAATACTGATGTACACTGATAGAACGTTAACATTAATAAGAAGAACAAATTAAGTTTGAATCAAGAGGTACCACTGTATATGTAAAAAATTTATTGACCCCAAGACAGGGTGATGTTTATGGATGTTTATTGCGTCTGCGACTCGGTGTCTTGTTTATATCAGTGCACCATCTGCGCGAAAATAATTCTTTCCCAGCTGTTTTCCCAGCAGCATGATGTCATGCATGACTCACTGTGTGGCATCACAACATTCAGTATTTGGGGTGAGCTCATGGCCTTCAGACGTGACCGCTCACTTTAACGGTCACTAGATGGCGTTGGTGTCCTTTTGTTTTTCAAAAGTATGATATCAGCCTTGCTGATAAGAAGCCTCAGGAAGGCTTTTCCAAGGAAAACCAGAAACATATTAACCCAAAAAGGTTTAAAGTTAGGAGAAATTACAATTCCTTTCAGAAAGGAAGCAAAGGTTCCGGGTACAATAGTAACCAAGGCAATTTCCGTGGTAAGACAAGCTGAGGATGTGGAAGTTATAGTACAGAATATTGTTGAGAGAGCTACAAATGTTCCATCAGGTTTCTGTTCTAATATTTCTATCACAGAGACCCGTTTTTTATACAAAAAATAGCAGTTCCACTGTTCCCCTTTATTTCCGCCGAGAACAAAAAAATCCCCACTTTAGTACTACGCCTGCCAACGCCGTGCCCTGCGCAGCCAGGGCAACATGCTGGTGTACAGCTGTTGTCCCGGCAGCACATTGGCCCAGTTCATTCTCGGCACATGGCGGGTTAACTCTTACCATGCTTCCGTCTGCTTTTATGCTTGTGTTTTTCGCTTTGTGTTTTCTTCGCTTCTTCATCATGGAGGACGACCTTTCTAGCCTCCAAGCTCCCTCAGAGCCTCAGACATCGGCTCAGAAGGGTGTTTTTTGAGCCATCATCTGGACTCTCCACCTGTTGAGGTTTCGCCGGCGTCTTCGCAGGCTTTGGTTAAGTCTGCTAGGCAGATCTGTTTAACTCCAGCCTGCACCTTGGTCTTAGGTATCTTCCTTCATGACCCTCATTCAGTCTGTATAAGGTGCAGGGAACTATGCAACCCAGGTAAGAGGTGTAGTGAGTGTGCTAACTGGAGTCGTGAGAAAATCCTTGCCGCCTATAGATATCAGTGTAGTTTGAGGCACAGGGGAGATGCTAAGGCAAAACAGAGGCGTAAGTCGGTGCTATCTTCCCTCAGCGACCCACCATCTCAGCCCAGTGTCACCAGTGCCTTCGGCGCCTTGCTGTCTGTTGAAGTGATTCCGCCTACGGAGACCAGGGTCTCGACCCCACATGTCTCCCCTGCTCAGTCCGAGGTTCTCGGCTGCTCTGAGGTTTCTTTTCGGGTTGATAGTGTGTGTCTCGAGATGAGCTTTCTGCTGAGGACTCGGCATCCCAGCAGGGCACTACTGCTCCGGTTGCTAGTGACTTTTCTTTGTTTTTAAAGTCTTGGCAGGAGGAGGTACTTGCTTCTGTCAATAGTCTTTTGGCTGCTCAGTTAGGAGGTTTGAGTAATTCTGTGCCTTCCACCATTACTAATCCCCCCCTCTTCCAGCTCTTCCCTCATTCTTGGACCGAGACCTGATGCAGTTCAGTGTCTGCTCCCCCAGAGTCCTGACACAAAAAGGTGCGTGCAGTCACATCTAGTCAGGGGGCCAAGGGGGGCTGTCCAGGAACTAGAGGTGCCTTCTAAGCATTCGTACCCACCAAAGGACGACGCTAGAAGGATCAAGAAGTCTTGCCCCACCTCAGTGGTGACCGGTAACCAGGCCCTTTTCCCAGGACCAGTCGGTGGGGGGGGGGACACAGGGGAGGTGGGACAGCACAGTGAGCCTGGCCCCTCTCCCATGGCCTTGGGTGAAGGCCTGGCCAGGAGAGACACTCGGCCCCTTGCCATGTCTCTCCACCATCAGGGTGGCATGCTCATGCCCTACCCATGAGCTGCCACCTCTGTCCGTTCAACCGATAGAGGCCCAGTGTTGCATGGTCCAACAAACCGACTGGTTTGCAATGGTTCGTGGACAGTCCCTCTTTTGTGTTTGGGACTGCTTCGGTGTCTCGTGAGTGACTCACGGTCCCACCTCATGTTCCCGATTGTTCTAGGACACACCACACACCTCACAGCGTCACTCTTGGTTCTTCTGCTGTGCCCCACCTTCCTGATTTGACTGTTAAATGTGTCCTCGATTCTCCACGCCATTCATGTTCTGGGGGACAGGACTCTGTTGTCTCGGAGCCCTCTGGGCCTAATATAGCCTGACCCAGAGTTGCAGGAATGGACCCCGACAGGAGCAGAGGGGGGTGAGGGGTGTGACCACCAGCCTCAAACCTCATCAATGTACCATCGTATGATGGATTACATTACCTCGGTATGTGAGGATGCTAAGGGTACGAAGATTTGACATGAGGGTCCAGTTGCGCCACGTATCGATGCCACACCTGAATGAGGGGGAACGATTCTTCTCAGTAGGGCGCAACCTGGCCAGTTCTTTGTGGATCAAGCCAACATGGAATACTTGAGGATGAATAAGAAGAATCCTTCCTCAGTTGGCTACCCTTTGGGCAGATTCACAAAACTCTACAGCGTGGCGGGTCAGGAGGTGTACGGGAAGGCTGCCTTAGTCAATCCCTCCCTACACACTTTGAAATCTGGTGCCAGGCAGCCACATGTGCTCCATGAACATTCAGACATTGCTAGGATGGAGGGGGTAGTCGCCAGATTACGAGAGGCTCTCAACTACTCTTATTGGTATTTGGGAGCCTTACACCATCTTGCATCTCGCAATCTCCCTTTGCATCTCCTAGACTTGGAGGAACAGCTCTTTAAAGCTGTCCGTATGGCGCTAAACGATACCTGCAGGGACTCCACTTATGTTGTTGCCAACCTGCAGGCCTGGAGGAGAAAGGCCCACTTGAGCCACCTCAGGCTAATGTTCTCACAGGTAGAGAGAGGCATACTTAGGAAGTCCCCCATTTTTACTCTTCTTTTTGATGAAGACAGACTTCAGGAGGCTATCCAGTCCTCCAGGAACAATGCTGATATGACTCTGCATGAGGCTGCTCTCAGGGCTCTGGCCTGTCCATGTCCCGCACTGGGCACACCATTAGTGGAATGTGGCTCACGCCCTTCTACCTCAGCGGCAGGACCACCAGCTGCCCCCGTTAGGTGACAGCCCATCTCCACTCATTCCAGAGATTCTCAGGGTGGGTCTTCGGGACCTCTCCCTTTTCGTTCCAGTTGGCAGAGGGGTGGACGTAGAGGCAGGCCGTCTCGCAAATGACATCCTCCTCTTCCAAGGGGCAGTTGCGGACTGTTTAGCCCAGAAATGGGAGGGGTGGCTCAAGATAGGGGCGAAGAAGTGGATTCTCGACGTTCTGAGGGAAGGCTACAGAGTCCCCTTTTCTGCCCCCCTACCTCTCATGACCCACTTCGTGGTCCCCAGAGCTTATGCCCCAGGATCAGTCAGAGGTCAAGCCCTTCAGCTGGAGATCCAGCAACTAAGGGACAAGGGCACCATAGAAGAGGCACCTCCTACCCTGGGCTTTTACAGTCATTTGTTCGTGGTTTCAAAAGCCTCAGGAGGGTTCAGACCCATCATCGACCTATCCATCCTCAACAAGTATGTTGTCACTACCAAGTTCAAGATGGAGACAGTCAGGACAGTCATGTCCGCCATTCGACAGGACAACTGGATGGTGTTTCTGAATCTGAAGGACGCCTTCATCCATCCATACAGCCGGCGTTTTCTTCGCTTTTTCTGGGAGTGATGCCACTTACAGTTTTGAGTCCTCTGCTTCGGCCTCTCTACCACTCTACAGGTCTTTACTCGGATAATGGCTCCCGTCTCTGCAGAATTCCATCGCCTGTGTTTCCGCATTCTCAGATACCTGGATGATTGGTTAGTCCTTGCTTCATCAGCAGAGTCTCAATAACCTCTGTTCTCTTTTGGGGATTTGCATAAATTGGGAGAAGTCTTCCCTGACACCAGAACAAGACAAGACCTTCTTAGGGATGACCATTTGATCCCCTCTTTTGAAAGTTTTCCTAACACAGGGGAGGATACAAAACCTCCATGACATTATCCACTCGTTCCTCAGTTGTCAGTCTCCGCAGGCAAGGGACTGGATGAGACTTCTCGGGCACTTGTCCTCCCTCATTCATCTTGTTCCATGATCGAGGAGGAGGATGCGTCTGCTTCAGATACAGCTGAACCAGCAGTGGGACAGACACTTGATGGTAGACGACCATCCCGTCAGCTGGGACCCCAGCAATCGCTGGGACCTGGAGTGGTGGCTGGAGGACCAGAACCTGGAGCAGGGTCAACCCCTCTTATTAGCTGTCCCGGATCTCTTTCTCTACACGGATGCCTCAAACATAGGATAGGGTGCATCTCTTCTCCAGGACTGAGTGGGTGGCCTCTGGGACATCCAAGAGAGGTCTCTACACATTAACGTCTTAGAAGTCAGGGCAATACGCCTGGGGCTACATCACTTTGCAGAGATGTTGAGGGACTCTGTTGTTGCTGTTATCTCAGACAACACTGTGGCACTTGCTTACCTCAGCAGGAAAGGAGGTACCCATTCTACACTACTCAACAAGGAGGCATAGGAGATTCTAGACTGGGCATAGACTCATTCGGTACAGATTCTGACTCAGTTTGTAAGCTGATCAGAAAATGTGGTTGCAGACTGTCTGAGCAGATGGCATCAGATCCTCTACACAGAGTGGACACTGCACATGGACGTGTGCTGCCAGTTATGGCGGGTTTGGGGCTACCCGACAGTGGATCTCTTTGCTACTCGCCTGAACTGCAGGATGCTGAACTTTGTGTCTCCATTTTAGGATCCTGAAGTGATTGCCACAGATGCCTTCCTTTACATTTGGGACTACCAGGATCTGTATGCCTTCCTTCCACTTCCTCTTATCAGGAAGGTGTTCAACAAGCTTCAGGCCTCCAGGAATACGACTCATTCTGATAGCTCCGTTCTGGCCACAGAAGGAGTGGTTTCTGGACCTGTTGCAGGTGTCGATAGAGCCACCCTGACGCCTTCCATTGCGAAAGGACTTTCTGAAGCAACCACGCACCCACAGATTCCACCTCGGTCTCCAAGGGCTTCAGCTGACAGGGTGGAGACTGTCCAGTGATACCTGAGATACAGAGGCTTCTCCTCTAGGGTTGCCCAGTTTTTGGCAAACGGCAAATGACCATCCACTTCTCTAAACTATCAGCACAAATGGAAGAGGTATAGGAAATGGTGCAAGGACAACAGGCACACCATCTCCAGAAAGTCACTGATTTTCTTGTCCACCTGAGACAAGTTTGTCATCTTTCAACTTCTGCTATTAAGGGCTACAAGGCCATGAGCGTTTTTGCTATCAGAGGATTAGACCTCAACAAGGACCAGGTGTTGAAGGATATTATCAGGGCCTGCTCTTCACAGCCCTGCAGACCTGACAGGGACCTTAGTCCTTCGTGGAACTTGGATGTGGTGCTTTGCTTTTTAACTATGGCTCCCTTTGAACCCCTTAGGCTCTCCTTCACAAAAGACCTGACCAGGAAGACCCTTTTTCTGCTCGCTCTAGTTACAATGCAGAGGGTGGGGGAGATCCAAGCTTTCTCGCACAGGACTAGCTAGCAGGGGCAGGATCTTCTGTTTTTTTATCTTTCTGAGTTTATTGCCAAAACTGATATGGAAGCCCACAGGCACCTCGGGAATTCCGGATTAAAAGTCTTGCTACCATAGTCGGTGAGGAGGATGAGGAGAGACTCTTATGCCAAGTTAGGGCACTAAGTCACTACCTACACAGAACAGCTTCAGACACAAGGCCCAGAAACCTGTTCTTTGCTGTTAAGTGTCCTTCCTGACCAATATCAAAGGTGGTGATCTTCCTCTGGGATACCATCAAATCAGTCCATGATGCAATCCCTGATTCTACCTGCCCCGAGATTAAGGTCCGAGCCCATGACATCCGTGACATTGCTGCCTCCATGCTTATGTGGAAGAACTGCTCTGTTACTTCTATCTTGAGAGCAGACTGCTGGAAGACGCATTCAGTTTTTACTGACTACTATCTCTGAGATATATTAAGGAAGGAGGGAGATGTCTTCGCTTTGGGCCCGGTTGTCGCAGCTGGACACATTGTAGACCGGTGGCTGCTCTGGACCCACACCCCCCCGGGAGGAACGCTCAGGTTGCTTTCCCTGGAGTTGCATTATTTCAGACACACACCAATGGGCTGGTAGGGGTGGTCAGTAGCCGGGTACGCGTGTCCTGAGATTCTCGCTGCCAGGCAGAAGAATGAGCACACTCCAAGGGCACTCACCACTGGTCACCTAGGGCTCTGTAATTCTTCAGACACGAGGGTCATGGAGGACTACCATGTCCTAGCTGCAACCTCCAGCACCCTCTCGGCATTCAAAGGTTGGTGTCTTAAAATGGACAGTTTTTCACCCTATATGCCTGCCAGGTCATGTTGAGTCCCGCCTCCTTAAATGTTGGAGTCTGCTATTTTTTGTATGAAAAACAGGTCTCTGTGATAGAAATGTAATTTCTAGAAATAAAATTAATTTCTTCACTTACCTGTTTTTCATACAAAAAATAAATGCCCTCCCATCCTCCCCTCAGTCTAGTTCAACAAGCACGAGAATTAACTGAGGCAGTGCGCTGCCGGGATGACAGCTATACACCAGCATGTTGCCCTGGCTGTGCAGGGCACTGTGCTGGCAGGTATAGTACTACAGTGGGGACTTTTTGTTCTCGGCAGAAATAAAGTGGAACAGTGGAACTGCTCTTTTTTGTATAAAAAACAGGTAAGGCAGGAAATTAATCTTATTTCTAAAAATTACATTTTTCCTAGATTGAGGGAGGGCCAGGATCATACTTAATTTGAAGCATTTCAGTGAAAATGTGGAATATCATAATTTAAAAATGGAAACTCTTCAAGATATTTTACCATTGGTCACTGATAATTGCTTCTTTGCATCCATTGATTTGAAACATGCTTATTATTCTATTCCAGTTTGTAAAAATGATTGTTCATGGTTGAGGTTTACATGGAATGATGTGTTGTGGCAGTTCTTCATATAGAATTTTTACTAAATTATTGAAGGTCCATTTTTCACATTTGAGGGCTTTAGGCATCTTACCAACCATTTACATTGATGATTGATTACCTTGTGATGGCAAATTCAAAGGAGAAATTAATGGATGACGTTACATATGTTGCATCTACATTGGATGAATAAAGTTTTACATTAATTGTGAGAAATCAGAATTCCAGCCCAGTCATACAATTGAATTCTTGGGTTTTCAATTGAATTCCAAGGACATGACGGTCAAACTCACACATGTCAAGGAAGATAAGATCAAGAAGTTGGGTTTAAGACTTTTCAAATAAATGAGATGAGAATTCAAAATGCACGGAGTGAACAATTCTTTATAGGTGTTTTTCTTATAGGGCCAAGTTTTGGTCTCCCTATTTAGTGCCTATGACAGACCTATGGCAACCTAAACCAGAGTGTGGACCACCAAGCCATGTTTGGGTCATTTTGCAGGCTGCACCATTTTTTCAACCTGAAAAAATATCAAATACACAAAATCAATAGTAATAAATGTAAATTAAACCTTTATTAAGACTTACACTAATCACAATGTAAAACAATGTTAAGGCTGGTGATTCTTTGGTACAGACAGATTCAATATCTGGCTCAATAGATGAGAAGGCTAGGAAAAAAATTTCCAAGTCAAGTGGTGGTCGGGCAACATCTACCAGTATGTTGAATTTTGAATAACTTCTAACACTTAACTGTTCTGACTGGGGAGAAGAGAGCTGGTGATTGGCTGTATTTGCCATAGGTTCAGAAAACCCTACTGGGCTGAAGGAAATGTCTTGTATCCACACCTTATAGAAAACCAGACAAGGTGCCATGGGCTGTACGGGAGGAGCTTTTTGGCCACTTTGGCCCATGGGCTGCAGGTTGACGATGCCTGGCCTATAAGGAGACCTGACTATTGGTAGCAAGATGATGATTGCTGTATTGTGTTTTGTAGAATCTTAATACTGACCTCAAGATGCCTGTATTGGTGGCAAGATGCCAGTAAAGTTGTCCTTTTTATAGCATCTTAACAGTAAATCACTTTGATTAAGTTAGAGGGAATTAGTTTTTCTCAGTAACTCTCTGTCTGCTGTGTTTCCTTTTTTTATAACTTAAAATCTTTAAGGAGGAACCTTTCAAAACATTACATTTTCTCCTAGTAATTGTGGCATTTGCTATCTGCTTTAGGATCTGAAACTGTGCCATTTTTTTTTATATATATATGTTATCATTATTATTTCTTACCAGTTTTGTTCCTTTTTGACTGAGCTCTTCATACACAAGAAAAGTTTCGCATTGCTCCAATGTTGTATCTTTTATTTCATGTGCAAGTTTTTCTTTTTCTTTTGTTGTAGTAGGCCCCTGCATAAGAAAAGAAGGTGATGATAATAAGTGAAGAAATAAAACTGAGTGGCTCTAGTTTCCAGCAGCAGTGGAAAACATGACTGGCAGTTGCCATACTCACTCTAGGCTGGTCAAATCCGTGACTTGATCTAGACTCATAACAGTATTTGAATGCAAGTTCGTAAAGGTGGTTTGTTTGAAAGTCTAGAATGTGTTGAATGAAATTTCTGAAATTCTGTTAGTATAGAACATTCTCATGTTTTGCTACTGAAGACTAAAGAGACAAATAATTCAGAATAACCTTTCTTTTGAATAAAATGTGATCAGAAAATATTTGAATAATTCACAGTTTGATTGAAAGTAGGAAACTTGACAATGAAACCAAACAGCAGGCATTAGTATGAAGAGAATAGCTCTGTTCAGCAACTAATTACCCTCTCATGATATTCCTTCTATACAGCGGAGACAGAATCCCATGAGGGGAAGAGGAAGGTGGAGTCCCTGTGGCCAATATTTCGCATCCACCATCAGCGGTCTCGCTACATCTATGACCTCTTTTATCGTCGTAAAGCCATCTCCAGAGGTGAGTTGTGTGGCTTGTGTTCACTGCTCATTTATGATCCTCTGTTTCTCCTGCCTTTGACTCCCCTTCCTCCTTTTTGGGCAACCAAGGTTCTTTCCCCCAGGGATACCAGCCCATGGCTGACCTAGCTGGTTGGGGTGGGGCTTGCAATCTTTCCCTGTAAAAAACCTTCACAGTTACCATCAGAGTTAGGGGTAGAGGTTGAGGTCATGGCTATAGGCATGTGTGAGCCTCTAGCCATGACCCACATCCAGGTTTGCTGAGGGGTCCAACTGTGCAGATCCCTGGGGTATCAAGACACCAGAAGGGCCTGACTACCCATCTGACAGATGCAGGGGAAAGTCTGCAGGATCGCTGTGCCTAGCCCTGTTTCCGACTTTGGGGGTGCCAGTAGGGTTGCAGATGTAGTGCCTTCCTGTTGGACCTTTCCTGGGGTAAACCTTTGAAGGGTTCTGCGTGTAGACTCCTAGAATGTCCTGAGCCTCTCAGAGGATCACTGATTGCCTTATCTATCAGATGAGCTCAGTAGGCTGAGGGTGGATGTGGTGGGGCTCTCTTACACAAGGAGGCCTGGCAGTGATGAGACTAGTAGCAAGGGTTTTATTTACTACTGGTCCTACATGAGCAATGATCATCATGTCAAGGGGGTAGCCATCTACAGCAGACTGCAGCCATCCTTTGTTGAGGCTATTCTAGTTGATGAGCCTATAATGCAATTAATGCTGAAGCACAATCTAGGCTTCATGTCTGTTGTTGCAGTGTATGCTCTTACCAGCTAAAAAGGAGATGTTCTACACCAAACTCAACTCTGTACTGGACCAGTGTCACCGTCGTGATGCACTCATTATCCTGCGTGACTTTAATGCCGTCACTGGCAATGATATTTGATATATTTTTTATATATTTTTATTGGCCTTCATACAATACATAAATCATATAAAATGTAATTAAGATAGCCAAAGTCTGTTGAGACAATGTTCTATTACGGACTTGAGAATAAGTAAGTGGTGGCTAATGTGTGCTGCAATGCAGCCCATCCACAGAACAAAAAAACAATAATAGTCACAGTGACAGTAACAATTATGATTATAATAAGGAAATTAGTAACAACAATAATCATACAATAATAATAATAACAATAACAATAATTATTATTATAATCAATTATCATTATTATTGTTACTAATATTATTGTTTATAATTGATAATAATAATGATAATTGATAAAATTAATAATAATAATAATAATAAAAATAATAATAATAATAATAATAATAATAATAATAATAATAATAATACAAATAATAATAATAATGATACAAATGATAATAATAATAATACAAATAATATTAATAATAATAATAATAATAATAATAATAATAATAATAATAATAATAATAATACAAATACAAATAATAATAATAATACAAAATATAGTAATACAAATAATAATAATAATAAATAATTATAATAATAATAATAATAATAATAATAATAATAATAAAAGTAATAACAATAATGACAGTAATAAAAATGACTAATAGTAATGACAAAAATAATAATGACAAATAATAATGACAGAAATAATGATGACATTAATAACAATGACAGTAATAATAATGACTGAAACAAGGATAATGAAATCAATACAAATGAACATAATAATGAATGAAATTACAACTGAAGAAAGTATAAATGAAGTAAAAATGAGATGAAGTACATGTAACTGTACCAACATTGACGTTAAAGAAATATCCCACTGACATTGAGATATACCTACCTAGTAACTAATTATATTTAGCCATGATGATCCTTAGATCTCGCTTGAATTTGGCACGTGAGTTAATATTTTTGTGTAATTTGGAAGCTGGTTCTATAACTTGGGTCCTCTGTACTGTATACTCTGTTGGGCATGACTTGTTCTGTATAATGGGAGTTGAAGAGTGAGTACATTACGAGTATTGTTGCGGTCTAGTATATGGAAATTGCAGTTCATTGGAAAGAGATGTAATGCTCCGTATGCAAAGAGACAAGTCTGTAAATATGATATATCAGGCAGTTTTAGTAGCTTTAAGGACGTGAAAAGAGGATGAGTGTGGTCGTAACGTTAACTGTGTGACATTATGCGTACAAGTTTCTTTTGTTGGATGAAGAGACTGTCAATGTAGGTTTTAAAAGCTCCCCTCCCATAAGGCACTGCAATAAAGAAGATGGGGATATGCCAATGGAAGATGTATTTGCCTAAGATTTTCCTTATTTATGGAGTCCCTTACCCTATATATTATACCCGTTAATTGGCTTAATATTTTTTTCTGATTGTCTATATGAGGCTTCCATTTTAAAGAATTATCAATTGTTATGCTTAAAAATTTAATTTCACTGACTTGTCCGAGTGGGATGTAATTAATTTTTATATTAAGATTAGGTGATTGTGTCATCAACGGACCATATGTTATGAAATTGGTATTATGAAAGTTAAGTGTAAGTTTGTTGCATTTGATCCAGTTAGCCACTTGATCTAATTCTTGATTCAACATGATCTCCAAGTCATTCATGTTTTTTCCCATTTATGAATATAGTAGTATTGTCTGCAAAGAGTAAAAATTATAAGTTTGTGCTATGTGAAATGTTATTGATGTATATTAAAAACAAAATTGGACCAAGAACCTTGGACCTTGTGGCATGCCGTGATTTATATTATTGCATGGAGAGGAGATATTGTTGTACACTGTATACTGCTGTCTGTTATTTAAGTAGCTCTTAAACCACTTGTTGGCTGTTCCCCAAACCCAATATACTTCAAGTTTTTCTAATAGAATTGTGTGAGAAATGGTGTCAAATGCTTTGGTCAAATCACAAAAAAATAGCAATAAAATATTCTTTGTTATCAAGTGCATTATAAATGTGTTGGCAAAGTTTATATATAGCTAACTCCGTGCTGTAATTGGGTCTGAATCCAAACTGATATTCTGAAATAAGAGAATTTGTAGTTAAGTAAATAATGAGTCTTGAAGCTGTTATTTAAAAAAAAACTTTACTGAGACATGGTAAAAATTTATATTGGTCTATATTTATCATGACGTGATTTATTACCTTTTTTGTGAATAGGGACAACTTTTACAATCTGTAACCATTTGGGGAATACTCCTTCTTGAAACGATTTATTAATTATACAGTCAGCTCTTGTTTTTACGGACCTCAGTTACTCGGACTTTCAATTTTTCGGTCAATGTCTGTGGTCCGGAGGATTGTCCGATGGAGGCTGTGTTTGTCCGGAGAGTGACAATGTTGATCGGTAGGTAGCTCTCGCGGCAGATGACACAGGCGACGCTATTAATCCGTAAACTGCGGCTATGGGATTAAGAGGGGCTCCCGTGGTGCGGCAATATCAGGAAAAAATTGACTTTCCTTAAATGATATCTACGCTATAGAGATGGGTCACAAATATTTCAATTCACAATTCTGTAACTCAAAATGTACTGTAACTACCATATTTCTAAGCATTTTTCACCACAAAAATGGATTTCTGGCAGTATCTGGAGCCATTGTAGAGAGCGGGGTGTTGTGAGGGAGGTAGGGGGAGGTGGCAGGGGGATATACAGAGATGACTCGTTGCCATGGCGATGACCATGTGGCAGTGTTGTTAACGTCACATATGAATACACACAACCATGTTCAGTCTGTGCATGTTTCTGTGTGTGTGTGAATCTATAACTCTCTCTCTCTCACTCTCTCTCTCTCTCTCTCTCTCTCTCTCTCTCTCTCTCTCTCTCTCTCTCTCTCTCTCTTGCTTCAAAAGAAATAAATAATAAAACAAAAATATTTTCTTTCTATGATGGCAATCTCCGTATGAGTAATATTCTTTCCATTACTCAGACACTAATATTTTGAATTGCAAATAAAGTAAATGGCAACAAAGTACATGGAGTAAACTACATACATATGGAAACACAAATTTAGGTATATATATATATATATATATATATATATATATATATATATATATATATATATATATATATATATATATATATATATATAATATATGCTTGTGTAGCCAGGAAGGATATTCTCTTTTAAACATGTGAGGTTAAAAGCAAGAGCAACTTCACCGTTGTTAAAAAAAAAAAAAAAAAAAAATTGAACAATGCTGAAGTTGCTCTTGCTTTTAACCTCACATGTTTAAAGAGAATATATATATATATATATATATATATATATATATATATATATATATATATATATATATATATATATATATATATACATACATACATAACATACATACATACACATACAGTGGTACCTCTTGATTCGAACTTAATTCGTTCTTTTGGCTGTTCGAATTGCGAAAATTCGAATTAGGCAGCAATTTTTACCATTGAAATTAATGTAAAAACATTTAATCCATTCCAGTTGATTTTAAGTAAAAAAAAAAAAATACTACACTTAACCCCAGCTATTGCAGGAAATTGTTCCCTTAACATTTCCGCAGTACTTAGAACGCAATAGCCATTGTTAAGAAGTAATGGGAAAAAGCAAAATTGGTCCTGACCCACCAGAGTGGCAACATGATTTAACAAATTGGCGCCTTGTTTTTCCTTCATCTCATCATAATTCATAGATATCCTTCACATTTTGAGAGTACAAAGTAAACAGACATGAAATACATAAAAAAATAAATAAATACAATAAATAAAAAAAGGTATAACAAAAAACTTATTTACTTCGGTGTGAAACTCCTGAGTCCCGATGAAGACTAGACAATCCTCGCCCCAGGTCCCCGCCTCCCTCCCATGCACTGAATACAGGAACAGATCGCATAGTATTCCTCCCTGACATAGTATTCCTCCACTGACAGTGCATGGGAGGGAGGCGGGGACCCGGGGGGAGGCTTGTCTAGTCTTCATCGGGACTCGGGAGTTTCACACTGAAGTAAATAAGTTTTTTGTTATCCCTTTTTTTATTTATTGTATTTATTTATTTTTCATGCATTTCATGTCTGTTTACTTTGTACTCTCAAAATGCGAAGGATATCTATGAATTATGATGAGATGAGGGGAAAACAAGGTGCCAATTTGTTAAATCATGTTGCCACTCTGGTGGGTCAGGTAGGAACCTGAATCAGGAGCGCATCATCCTTGCTGCCCTCCGAAGTCTCGACTGGAATTGACCGAGTGCTGCAGTGGTGTAAGTGCTTGATGTGGCGGGGGACTCTGTCGATTTCTACAGCCTGATCAGAGATGACTTTCGTAACCGTGCCTCTGTTATGCAGTACATCACAATGAGCATTTGACTGTTTTACCCACACCTCTTCTCCAACACGGTAGGGTGCATTAACATCCTTTTCATCATCTCGCTTGGGGTCCACATCATGTACTTGAAGCGTGTAGCTGTACGGGATGTTTGCCGGGACGGTTGACGATGAACCATTATCTTGGGGCATCAGATTGCATAGACACACAGCCTCGGCTATGTTGCAGTTCTTTCTTGCAGCAATCACCTTGAAGGTACGATGACTTCTTTCAATCACTCCATTTCCGGAAGGAACGTAAGCGCACCTGAATTGAAGGTGCACTCCCCACGGCTCTGCAAAGTGTGTGAACATTCTGCTTCGAAATGCTGTGTCGTTTTTAACTCCCCAGGTGCCTCTCGTTCGCAAAACACGGCCTCCAACTTCTCTGTGACACACGCACTGATTTGGAGTCTTAAGCGACGCCAAATAGCAAACCTTGACGGTCCACAGTCAATTAGCATCAGGTACGAGCCCCCCCTTGTAGTGCGTTATATCCATGCCGACCCTCTGCCAGACTTGTTCCACACTCAGGCTCCCGGTCTGCCACTTTACAGGAGTTGGGTCTATGGACTTACACGTGTCACAGTTGGTGATGGATGACCTGTAGCATGATGTATTATGGCTATCTCATCACCAGGCAACGCAATACCAGCCGCACACACAGGTCTTGCATCTGTGGGCCAGACGGAAGACACCTTCAGCCAGCGCTGGGGTACACGAGTAAGGCTGTCAGCTTTGTTGTTAGAAGATGGAACTAGAGTAACTGACAGCTGAAGACTACTCTTCTACCAGCGATGTCACGATTTCCAGTCCTATGAATTAGCATTTCACTCGCTGCTTTTGTTTTCAGTCTGCTTCTTCCGGTAGGGCATCAGAAATCCAGCGGTAAACTGTGGAAGAGTCGGTCAGTAAGTCCACTATCTTTACTTTCCACGCCAAGGCCAAGTTGAGTCCTTTGATTATGGCATCCAGTTCTGCCATGTTGATGTGGCATGACAAATCCTTCTGTAACCAGCTAGCGTCTTCCATGACACACCCATCCACCTCCACGGCGATGCCAAGCGCCATGGAGCTGGCATCCATCCAGACTTTCGCTCTGTCACCCCTGATGTCCCATTGACCACGCACCGGGTCACTTTTTCTTACTTTATTCACAGCTTCTTGCAGGTACTTCCTTAACTCTTCATTGGTGATTACGTCATCCCAGCCCTCCGTGCAGTCATTAGCCATCCTCTTGATATATGCTGTTGCCACTCGCAGCCATCCACATACCAGGTAGTGACTCACCAACTTCCCACAGTATGAGAACACTGATCGCCGCGACAGCACACTGGGCATGTCACCCACCTCGTTGTCTCTCCTCCACACCAGTTGGCCGTGTTCCCCCCAGACCGGTAAGCCCAGCACTCTTGCCCCGTCGGTGACCCGCTCGGGTGACTTGTCCAGCAATCCGTAGCTTCTAAGGTGCTCCACCACTCGACTGGCCTTAACGATGTCTTCATTCATGAGTATGTCGTCGATATATGCTGATGTTCCCTTCTCTATGTCTGCATCTTGTTACAGCACCTTCTTCAGCACTGCCTTCATAACCATTGGTGCAATGTTTAACCCAAAACCGAGGCGAGTCAGACAATACCTTTGGCCGTCAATAATCACTGTTTGGTACGACCACAGAGATTCATGGATCTTCACATGCAAGTAGGCTTTTGTTAGATCTAATAGACATGTTCACGCCTTGCCTGCGCCATTCCCTTAGTCTGCTGGCACATACGTCTGATTTCGCCGTGAATGTGTTGATGTGTGTATTCAACTCTCCAAAGTCCATGACTCTTCTTGTTTCGTTGCACCACGGCCATAAGTGGTATAAGTCCCTTAGCAGGCCCGTGTTTCTTCTCATCATATGGACATAGCCAGCCATCTCTGATCCATCTCGCCAACTCTTCATTGTATAAATTTTTCGCTCCCTTGGGAACAGAGTACGCATCCACTTGATTCCGTAGCATACCTGGTTCTTCACCTCCTGTCCATTTCCAAACTGCCATCCAGGAGTTTGACCCGGAATCATACACTGCACTGAAGTCTTGTTCGTCAACCTCAACCACGGTGTTTCCTGCTGCACAGACTGTTGTCTCCTCTCTTCCAAAATGCACACCACCTCCTGAATCAACTGTGACTCCTCCAAGTGTCCTGCTGCAATCCATCCCAAGGATAAACTCGAAACCAAGTGGCGTTGAGGTAGTCACGCTCACGCAGATGTTGACTGAAGCTCCAGTAGTAAGCTGAAGGTGGACTTTACCTACTCTTTCACATCTCCACTTCTCTCCACTTATAGTCACTAAATCGACGTCCTCTCTTGTCCACAATTTGCAACAAGAGACGTTGGCAATGCTGCGGGAACATCCAGTGTCTACTAGCACACGACATTCTGTGCCTCCTACCTTCAACACTGTACAAGGTAGAGCCTTGTTCACTGGCCGTCTTGAGAGGAGGCTGGTGCTGATGCCCCCTCTCCGTACTCGTTTCCCGGACACCTGGTCGCGATGTGGCCCACGCCACCACACCGATAACATCTTACACGTCTGCCACCCCGCGCTGGTTCCCGCGCTGGTTCTCCACTCCTGTTGACTTGATAACGAGCTAGGCAGTTCTTCGCCAGATGATTAGGGCCGCTGCACGCATAGCACCTCCGACTCACACCGGCCGCGCAAAACTCAGGTCCTGGCTGTGTTGTGATGCCAAATGTTGCCTTATTCTCCAAACCTGCTTCTCCTTTATTCCTGTTTCTGTCTGTCTTTGTTCTTAAGTAAACTGGTTCATTACTGATTTCTAATTTTTGTTCCATATCACCATTGAAGTAAAAATAAGGCATGTTTTGTGTATAAAGGTACCCCCCCATCCTAAATGTGGGATATGAGCAGGGAAGGGAAACGTGATCTGACCGACACAGCTGATAAGGTGTGTCGGTCAGGTCACGCTTTCCCACTCATATGCCACATTTAGGATGGGGGGGGGCTTTTATACATAAAACACCTTATCAGGTGTGTCAGTCAGGTCACACTAGACAGAAAACATGCCTTGACAGTGTTAATAATTGCCAGTATGATCGCTGCTTAAACAGTGACGCTGCCAGTAAATGCAAACTGCTAGAAAGGAGCTGCCTGCTAAGCCAATGAATTATGTGTGTGTGTGTGTGTGTATATATATATATATATATATATATATATATATATATATACACACACACACACACAGTAAACGATATATGCACGTGTGTGTCTGCAGAATGAATTTCAAGATAACGTGGCTTAATGTACACCTCAGAGTCATAGCTTTGTATTTTATCACCGGAGCATAAGACAACCCCACAATTTAGGAGTCTTAAAATTGGCAAAAAAAATTTGTCTTATACTCCGGTATATACGGTAGCTTTAAGTTCTTTTGCACTGATGTGCAATTGTTTCTGTTAAATACCATCTCCCATTTACTTGATGATTGTTAAGAAGGCCACCCCCAACCTAAGTTTGATGCATTTGTATACAGATCAATCTCCATGCCTTTCCGAAAAATCTTCCTGTTTTTTTTTCTGAATTGTGATTTAACCACCAAATTAGGTCTGCCTTATTTCATGTTTGATGACAATTCATTTATCAAAATTAACTTTCTCCTTCTTTAATGCTGTAAACTTTCCATTTTCCAACCTCCTGTAATAGTTTTCCCATTTCCACTGCTGAAATGGCTGCAACGCATCCCTGATTTTTGCTCTAGTAACATTAAATAACTGTTTGCAGCTTTGAACTATTTTTTGTTGCCTTCTCTCAGGTAGTATTAGTCAATGTGTTTGAGTCAATAACATTCCCCAAATACTCTAAACGTTTTGTGGGAACCAAGACCAATTTGTCATCTTAAATGCAAAAACCAATCTTCCTTAGGAATTCTACAGCAGCATGGATGCTCTCATAACATCTTTCAAAGGTGTGTGAAATAAGTGTATCATCAATAAAACTGCTGATGTGACCCATCTCTCTCAACTTGGCAAAAAACAGGTTTCATTAATCTAGTGAACAGACCTGGGCCTTCTGTAACCCCATTAGGAAGACAGGTGAACTGATATTTTTTCCCTTGCCATTTAAAATACAGAAATCTCTGCTATATAGCCTGCTCAAAATTCACCATTTTGAAAAGTTTGCAATTAATGTGTTCATTAAGTTGCATTAGATTAAGAATCATTGTAAAACGTCCATCCATTTTCTTCCAAAAGAGAATAGGGGAGATTATTTGACCCTCCTATCTGTAAATTTCTTTGACAACCTTAAACTCCAGCAGTTTTACAATTTCCTCACAAATAATATGGTTTTCCTCTTCACTAAAAAAATACTCAATTTCTTCAGCAAATACAGGACCAATTTCAGCAACATTAATGTCATGATGAAAATGTGTAATATTATCCAAAATATAAATCACTTTTAAATTTATGCCTCATGCACAAATTTTTGAAGTCTGCCAGCTTCAAATTTAGGACTCAAGTTATTGCCTAGGATTGTTGTGTCCCTGGCCTCATGAGTTTATTGCCTCCAAATCCAACCGTGAGGAGGGCTGCCTTTAATCACTCCTGTTTTCAATTTCCATGTAGGTACCTGTTTCTTCATTGTGATCTTATTTCTCAAAGTCTCAGACGCCTCAATGTGCTTGGCAGATTGCATCATCACCAAACAACTGTCTAGTCATCGGCACTTAGTCAGAACACGAGTGAGCATACCTCTGATAAATCACATGCTAAATGATAAACCTGCTCTTCATGTTCCTGTGGTTAACATTACCAAATAATGCCAAAGCACCATTTAGCATGCCTACTTCATGGGCCACATCTGGATGTCCATTCTGTGTGATCTCGTGCAGTACCTTTAGAAGGTCGACTTAGGCAGCTGGATCTTGTTATTGTTGTTGATGCAGCTGGTTGAGATGGGGGTGGCTTGGGTTGTTAAGGTGGCCGCCCTCTGCAGCAGGGTTGCACAACTTGTACAGGTTGATCCATATCCAGGTGTGCTGGTTTAACTCGATCCATGACGACAGTTTCAGGTCTTCTGCCTATGTTGATTATGAAACCCATGGAATCATTTTGCAGTACTTTGAAGGGACCTTCATAAGGTTTTTGTAACAATGTACAGACTGAATCTCGTCGAAGGGACACCTTACTGACAGTCTTGAAGAGTCAGTGGAACATATGTGGATTTGAGGCCTTGTCTAGATGTTGGGACTGGACACAACCTGCCCACTTTCTCACGTAGATGCGTTAGCAGGGGTGTAGGCAGCTCCTGGTTTCCATGTATTGCTGGGATGAAGTCTCCTGGAAAAGCAAGCAGGGCACCGTACACCAGCTCACTGGAAAAAGTTCTTAGGTCTTCCTTTGGGGCAGTGTGAATGTCCAACATGACCCATGGCAAATCATCCATCCAGTTTGGGCCAGTGAGACTTGCCCTAAGGGCAGCTTTCATCTGCCTGTGAAAACGTTCCACTAGACTGTTTACTTGTGGATGATAGGCTGTTGTATGGTGAAGCTCAGTGCCGAGCCCCTGTCGGAGGAGATGTTATTGGGCATGCTGAAACAGGCGATCCAATGAATGTTAAAGGCATGTGCACCTATTACCGTGGAGATATCAGCAAGTGAGATGGCTTCCGGCCATCTTGATAACCTGTCCACGATGGTGAACAGGAATGTGACACTGAATGTGCTGCTGAATCTTGGAGGTTTGACAGGAGATGCATGTTTTGGCCCAGTTGCCAACCTGCTTGTGCAACCCATGCCACACAAATTTTGATGCAATCAATGCTTTTGTTGTTTGGATTGACAGATGAGCTAAGTTGTGAATCACGTCAAAAATCTGTCAATGCCAGGCAGCAGGGATAATGGGCATTGGTTGTCCAGTAGACACATTGCAGAGGAGAGTAGAGTCAGTGGGGCTAAACTGCTCATCTTCCAACACCAGGCCTGAGATGGCACTGTGATAGGCGGCCATCTCTTCATCCTTTCTCTGAGCAGTAGCCAAGGCTATGTAGTTGATACCTGGGGACAGGGCATTGATGGCATTGATGGCCATGTGGGATAGGGCATCTGCAACCTGGTTGCTCTTGCCCGCAATGTGTTGGACATAGTAGTGTACTCGGAGATGTAGGTTAGATGCCGCTGATGTTGAGCTGACCAAGGATCGGACACTATGGCGAAGGGGAATGTGAGTGGCTTGTGGTCAGTGAAGACTATAAAATCCCTGCCTTCAATGAAGTAACGAAAGTCAGACAGCCAAGTACAGGGCCAAGAGCTCACAGTCAGAGGTGTTGTATTTCTGCTCGGGGACTCTCAGATGACGACTGAAGAAAGCGAGAGGCTGCCAACAACCATTGATCAGTTATTCAAGTACTGTGCCCACTGTAGTACCAGATGCATCCACTGTGAGGGCTGTAGGAGCATCGGGCCTTGGTTGGACGAGCATTGCTGAGTTTGCCAGTGCCTCTTTAGCATTGTTGAATGTGGCCATTGTCATGTCCCAAATGAGCTGTTTCGGTTTATTAGCTAGCAACTTGAAGAGCGGCTGCATTATTCTGGCGGCAGATGGCACAAAGCGGTGGTAAAAGTTAACCATCCCAATAAACTCTTGTAGTCCTTTAACTGTAACAGGTTCGGTAAACTTCATAATAACCTCTACCTTATTATCCTGTGCTGGTTGATGCGATGTCCGAGGAAGTCGATGGAAGTAAGGCCAAATTGACATTTAACAAGATTAAGAGGAGCGTCCGATAAGCGTCCGGTTAGGAACGGCAGTACCATATCTCCGGTATATATGCATGGATCACTCTAATTTTTATGTTGTAAAGTAGTGACAACATGTACATGAATTTAAGACATTCAGCCGCTCTCTAGACCCCCAGCCCTGCCAGCCTCCAACAGCCCCTTCTAAAATTTCAAAATGTTTCACAGACCGTATTTTTAACCCCATCGTCTTTATATTTCTAGGGCTAATGTACCTTGTGATTTCACAAAACCCTATGTAAAAGTATTTTTTATTTTCGCCTTTGTTTTTGTTTAATAATTTTTTTCCGAAAATTTTTTTTTTTTCATTTTTTGACCAAATAAATATTTATATAAAATTACTCCTTACAAATATGAAAAAAACATCTACATAATGTTCTAGAAAAAAGATTCTTCTGCATTATGGTTTTTGTTTCATTGAAATCAAGCTAAAACTGGTGGCTGTGAAGCATTTAGAATGGGAATAACTTACATTTTGAGATACGGGCCGATAAAGGTAATCGGTTGATCTTGCACCTGCTCTTACACACCAGGCAGTTTTTTTTAAGGTATGCTGTGTGTTTTTATGATTATCTACGATCTGGTAATACTATCAGTTGCATTTTAAAAGCACATCAGGCACCTAGTCCCCCCCTGCCTCCATTGAAGGCAAGGTATTATCTCGTCAAGCGAGAGGTATCAGAGTTGCCCACACTCCTCATTGTTGCTAGGTTTGATTTAGAAGGCACCAGGTCCATAGTGTGTTGATTTTTCTTCTTTTCTCTCTGTTTTTGGCTTTTTCTGGGCTTGGCTGTGTCTTTTTCTTTCGTGCTCTTGTACTGTGAGGGACTTTCTTAGCGCCTTTGACTTGATATTGAAGGCTGTCAGTAGGCATGCCTTCTGGTACCCGAAGTTGTGATCTAGTATTGCTGACTGTGCAACAAATGACAGCCTACTAAAACCAGCAAACTTTGCCTTGCTTGCCCGTGACCACATCTTGCTATGGAAGCTCTCATTTGCATTCTGTGTCAGTCCACGGACACATCTCTCCAGGATGTCTTTCGTTGTGAGAGCATCATAGACTAATCTAATTTTGCTCTCTGCTTCTGCAGTAATGTTGATCACCAGGGACTTATTGTGCTTTATTTCCTCTTTATTTTTGCCTTCAGCCAGTGCTTTTTGGTAGAAGCACCATGAGTCAAGGCCTTCTTTGCAAAGTCCATGGCGAGGATTTTCATCAGTGCTGAAGATGTGATGAAAACTACTCATGACAGCCTTCTTCATTGTTAGAAAATCTGTTCCAGCATTATCCCTGATATGTTTGCTAAAGTAGCTCTGCATTTTGTCTATAGCTTTATCTGTCAGCTTGTTCCGTCCACCAAGAAGACTCCTTCGAATCTTGGTACCCTTCTTTGTTGTCGTGTCCACCTTTTCCTCGTCCCATAGCTTCCTGAGCCGTGTCCCCAGTCTCTTCTGTACGTGATTGATGCACTCCAGTTTGATGACTTTAGTATGACTGTAAGGGCCATTTCCATTGTTCATAGCTAGAAGAGCTTTGTATGTGTTTGCATCTCCATCTGAAACCAGGTTTTCGTACTCAAATTTCAGGTCAAGGGATCGTGAGAAAAGACGTCTGGCTGCTTCTATTTCCATTCCACCAGACGGACCTTCATAATTGACAGTACAGTCTCCATGGTGCTCAGCTTTCCACTTATTGTACTCCTCTTGCGTGATCTTTTTAGTTTTGAGTTGATTTTTCCTTACTGTGCAGTGGAAACAGTACTTGCACATAATTTCATAATCAACGATGAAGCCTGTGTATATCTCAATTATGACACCCATGCCAACTTTGGATGTGTGCCCTCGCTTCATCCAAGTCCCATCAAATGATACGTCAAGCTTCAGGACACCATTTTCTTCAACTTTGTTTATCGTGTGGTCTTGATAGTGCTTTCTAATAGCTGTGTGAATCATTTGTTGCTTCCTGTTGTAGTGTTTCTCCATCTCCGCAAATAAGTAACTAAGGTGTCTGTAATACTTGAACTTGCCAATTGGTTTCATACCCAGGACACCCATCATTCTTCTTATTCCAGCAAATCCAATATCATCTATAACTGACAGGTATGTAAGTGATATGTTGGTCTTATATATCTTTGATGTCCGTCGACGTCCAGCTTTCACAACTTCTGGTGTTGATAGTTTATTGAAGTTGCATTTTGTGCAGTGCATAGTTATTGTGTTTTCATATGCATCAGGCTGGAAAGTAAACTCAGAACTAGGTTCTGAGCATAAACAACGAGATGAAAGTAGGTTTTTGAGTCTTGTTTTCGTCAGCATGACAATCTCGTCGCCACTATCCCCATCATCTTCAAGTTTCTCAATATCTTGAAGAAGAGTCTCTCTAAGAGTGAGCAACGAGGCATCATTCCCTGTAATATCAGTTGTGTGAGATGTACTTACCTGCGAGGATGTGCTTGGCTGTGGTGAGGGAGGGACGAGGGAGGTGGTGTCTGGAATATGGTCGGTTGTGGGTGTGGGTGGACCTGACGCTGTGCTGTGAGGTGCAGGTGCGGCCGCGGTATCCGTGGTGCGAGGTGCAAGGGCCTGTCTCTTTGCCATATAACCCTTCCTCCAGGCCTCTCTCTTTTGCTTCCTTTTTCTTGATACACGTGTCATGGCTGACAGTAACAAGTAAAACGATATACTGTGGAAACTAATGCAGTATATTGCTATGAATGTGGCGAGTCACAAGCGAGTCACGCAGCGTCTATCTCCTCACAAGGCTACAGACGCACTAGCTGGCCTGGTCAGTGCTCACCCTGCCTCCAACCAGTACCAACACACACGTGGTTACCATGTTGCCATATCTAGATCTCCGAATTTATAAAGATTTCCCTTTTTTAGAGAAAAATATACTGAATCTACAGATGTAAACAAACCCACGTGTTAAGTACGGGACCTTTAAATGTTTAAAGGGAGGTTTAAAGGCAAACTATTGCGCATATCACCATAAAACTTGGTGAAATAATAGTCCGTGTGTATACTTACCAGATATTTTTTTTTCACAAAAAATATTATTTTTCATATTTTTTCGGATTCCTACCCGGACGCTCCCCTTAATGGCCAGTCTATGCTTGTTCAGCTTCTGACAAACTTGTTGCAAGTGTGTGTGGTGTTTGTGGCGGGAGTGGCTGGCAATGAGGATGCCATCGAGGTAGACGAACACAAAAAGAAGTTCTCGGACCACAGAATTCATGAGGTGTTGGAAAGTTTGGGCAGCGTTTTTAAGACCGAATGGCATTTGTAGATACTCAAAAAAAACGAATGGAGTAATAATTGCAGTCTTGGAGATGTTGTCTGGATGGACCAGGATTTGATGATAGCCCAAGTACTAGGTTGATCTTTGAAAAAATCTTGGCACCATCCAGGTTTGCATTGAAGTCCTTGATGTGAGGAACAGGATATTGGTCGGGTGTTGTGACTTTGTTGAGACAGCGGTAATCCCCACAAGGTCTCTAGCCCCCTGATGCCTTAGAGACCATATGAAGCAGAGATGCTCATGGGCTATCTGAGCGACACACTATGCCCATTTCCTCCATCTTGTGAAATTTCTTTTTTGCCAGTTGTTCAGTGGAAGCCTGCGTGCACGCGCATGGAATGGTGGACCACTAGTGGGGATGTGAGGCTGTACACCATGCTTTGGGCTAGTGGTGAACTGGAGAGTTAATGTATCTGGAAATTGGTTTAGGATCTTGGCATACTCATTGTTGGAGGTGGCTACTAAACCAAGATGGGGAGCAGTGAAGTTGGTGGGATGTAAGGCCATAGACTGAAAAGTCTTCAAATTAACAAAACATTTTCCTTTCACATCTACTAGTAGAGAGAGTTGGAGGAAATTGGCACCAATCAGTGGCTGTGACATCAGTGATGATAAACTTCCACTTGAAAAAGGTGAAATTAAAAGTGAGTGGGAGCGTGTGGGACCTGTATGTTCTAATACTGCTGTGGTTAGCACCGGTCAGGGGAGATCAGATAGTTCCGGAATGAGTGTCGGTGCCCAAGGGTGGTATAACACTGACCTCCGCTCCCGTTTCCACAAGAAAATGCCCCCCAGAATGATGATCACAGATGTAAAGGAGTTTTTGGCCAGGCATAGTTGTAGCAATCTTCGCTGAGTCACTGGAGGTTCTGGTAATGGCTCTAGAGGCACTGCATGAAGAGGTGAAGCCCTTGGGACTCAAGGTTTCTTGGGCCAAGACCAAGGTCCAGATGTTTGGAGGCATACTGGATGAAACAGTACAATCTGTCCATGCGTGTGGCGAGGACATTGAGATCTTGAAAAACTTCACATACCTTGGTAGTGTAGTGCATAACGATGGTGGGTCAAGCCAAGAAGTCACACGGGGGATTGGCCTGACCCACAGCGTTATGGACTCGCTCAACACGAGTATTTGGCATTGTCGATACCTGTGCAGACAGACAAAGATTCGGATCTTCAAATCGCTGGTGATCCCTGTTTTACTCTATGGTTGTGAGACATGGACACTGAACACCGACCTGAAGAGGCGAATTGATGTTTTTGGTACTAGATGCCTTCGCAGGATCATGGGATACTGCTTGTATGACTTTGTGTCAAATCAGCGATTGTTCCGTGAGACCAATTCGAGGCCTATTACTAGCATAGTCCGTCAGCGCCAACTGCGGCTATATGGGCATATGGCGCGATACCCGGAAGCTGATCCTGCTTATTGGGTTGTTTCCGTAAGGGACAACCCGACTTGGAGGAGACCAAGGGGACGCCCACAGAACTCTTGGCTGTGGCAAGTCGATGCCTTCTGCTGGGAGTCACTCGGTATGGGAAGGGAGCCTACATGGAGACTCGCGAGGCGCGACCGCCATGAGTGGCACCGTAGGGTAGGCGAGGCAATGCGCCCCCCGGCGTATGCCCCCATGATTGATGGATTGATAGTTGCCACTACAGGAGGCCAGCTATGGCATTTCCTGGATGCTTGCAGGGAGGCTGACAACGGTGGGCATGGGAACCCCACCTTTGATGGCAGTAGCACCATTGAGACTTGTTGGTGTAGTTGGAGGCCACTGTAGCTTCTGCTCCTGTGACCACCTGTTTTACTGGTTGAGACAGAGTCGTTAACTGGCTGATAGCGGCTCCCTCCTGTTGTTTTTGCTTGCCACAGTATGTCTGCATGAGCTGCCAATCTTCGAGGGTTGGTCATCAGCAAGAAGCAAACGAATGTCTTCCAGCATCTGCTCGAGGAAGACTTGCTCAAAGAGGAGGCAGGGCTTGTGTCCATCCATCAGGGTGAGCATATCGTTCATTAACATGGATGGTTTACAATCACCAAGCTCATCCATGTGGAGTAATTTTGCTGCTCTGTCGCAGCGGCTGAGACCATAGGTTTTGTTAAGGAGTGTCTTAATTCCTTCGTATTTGTCAGAGGCTGGTGGCTCACTCAGGTAATCGATGATTTGTCCTGTAGTTTCTTGGTCCAGAGCACTGACGATGTAGTAGTACTTGGTGTTGTTGGCAGTTATCTGACAGATGTGAAATTGGGCTTCGGTTTGTTGAAACCATACTTGGGGTTGCGTTGTCCAGAAGGTGGGCACTCTGAGTGCAACTGCATTCTGTTGTTCCATCTCTTCTTCCCAAGATATGATGGAATACAAAAGAAACCGTTTTGGATTTCCAGGGTCACCACTCTAGCGGTAAAGTGTTATGTAAACAAGTTGGTAGATAACAATCTTTACTGCTATAGTTACACAGGTCAACAGGCAGTACAAGGAATGTATGTTGTTGGGTTGACTGTATGGTCTACACTGGTCTGCTTCTCTGCTACTCGCCACGAACTCAACTCTTGTTGCTAATTGGTCGACCCACGTCACAGCATACGTGGCGTGCTTACTTGTGGTTGGCCAGCCCACATCACACCATGCTGTCTTGAATGCTTCAAGCTGATGAGCAACAGTTTGAGAGCAAGATGGCTTGATCCACCACACCTGTATCTAAATGGAATTAATTTTCTAATATTTATTTTTTTTTTGAAGAAAATAAGAATCTCCCCTGTCAAAAAAATTATCATGCTTGAATCCCATTTTCTGTTGACAGTTTCATAAAAAATATTTAATGAAAATTTGTATCTTAATTGAAGTTTTAAATGATATGTAATGTGAGTCGATCAGATTTTATTTTGATTTAGAGAAACTTTTTTAATTTGTTTAAATTTTGTCGTCATTTTGCCATTTGTATTCATTTGATTGAAATGAAATTTTCACATATGACTGTGTAGACATTGGTGATTTTCTGTGCTTTATAAAATATTAATGTGCAAGTGAGGCTGTCATAAGGCACAATGGGTGGTTTTAAAGTAGTGTGCTCTTGTGCAAGTGTTCTGTACATTCCTGTTTGATAAAATAGTGTTTTCAAGTGTGATAGGAACACAGTGGTGTGTGTATCACATGTCTCATGGCCAGGATTTAGCTATAGACCTATCTTATTGTATAGGTGCAAGTGAGGCTGTCATAAGGCACAATGTGTGGTTTTAAAGTAATGTGCTCTTGAACAAATGTTCTGTACATTCCTCATGGCCAGGATTTAGCTATAGACCTGTCTTATTGTATACATGTAGTGAGGTTTCCTGTGACAGTGGTGGTATATTGTGGTAGTGAAAGTAGTGACAAAACATAATATATCTTTTGCAGAATAACTGTCATGATGTATAGAATGTAATAGTCCTAGTGAGGTACAGAAAATTCTGAGATTAATGAAAATCACTAGGTTCCATACTTTTTATCATGTTTTGTTTACCTTATTTATTCTTATTTAATTTTATATTTGATTTAATTCTTATTCACAAAATGTCATTATTTTGAAGTGTTTAATGCTAATGTTGAAAATATACCTTCAACAAGTAATGCAATCAATAGTTGAATGTAATGAGCATTTTCATTTACAGTAACTTGTATTCTTATTTTAGTGGGGGGTTTTGTTTTGCATAGTATTAACAGATTTTAGAGTGTTCTTGCTATCTCATTCTTTCCCAGTTTTTCATCTGACAAAGCTTTCAGTTAGACTGAAGAACTAATGCACTAGAGGTATTACTGATTTTATTTTAATACTTATTGATTGAAAATTATATTTGATTATTAGAATTAGAGAGGGTGAAGGTAGCTGAGTTTTTTTTCAGAAGTTACAGAAAATTTTGGTATAACTACAATAAAAAGAAAAATTATTTATGAAAGTCATGACAAAGTTGAGGCCCTTGACAGGAGTAATTGTATTGATTTCCATTCCTTTCTAGTATTAGACCTTTTATGTAATACTGTGTATTGATAAATTAAATAACTGATAAGTTATTTGGTTATGTTTATTTCAGAATTGTATGAATACTGTCTGAAAGAAAAGATTGCTGATCAAAATCTTATTGCCAAGTGGAGGAAACAAGGATATGAAAACCTTTGCTGCCTTCGATGTATACAGTCAAGGGACACAAACTTTGGCACCAATTGTGTTTGCAGGGTTCCCAAGAGCAAGCTGGAGGAGGTGAGTTGGCTTTTTAAAGAAATGCAGCTCTTTCTAACACTGGCTTTCTCTTTCAATTTTACTGAATCCCTTTTCATAATTAAACAGCATTTATCATATACTATATGTATATCTGATTTTATTCTTTTTTTATTTTGTTTTCTTTCTTTCAACAACCAGTTACATTACCTAGTCCACTTCCATTGCCTAAATATGTGAAAGGCAGCATTCTGTCTATTTGGTTGCACTGGAACATTGTTACTACAGTGTTAGCTTAAGCCCTGTATATATTGGTCCATCATAGTACTAGTTCTAATCTGGATCAGTTTTGATGTGACCAGATCTGGTCTGAAGAGATTCAGGGGGTGCTGTGAGGTAATCATTAAAGATAATTGTGAACTTGCTAAATGTTTCCCTTGCCCTCCAACTCAAGTGGGCAGTCACAGCTTGGATTTTAAATACAACTAAAGACAACTCCTCTTTACACAAAACTACTGCATTTACTACACACACCCTTCACTTGATATTTAGAAATGGTGACTCCAACACCAGTCTCATTGGCCCTTTCTGGGCAGGAGACTATGAATGTCTCCAGTTTGGACTGTTCTCTCAATATTGACCATAAGAGTCTTGACACTTCCCCTCAATTTTTCTATATTAACTTCAGGTCTTAGATCTAATTTTCCATCTGTAGAACACCACCTCTCCTCTGCTAAACCACCTCATCTTCTTTTCCTCACTGAAACACAGGTGTCTGAGACAGCTTACAGTACCCCCTTTTCTGTTCCCTCTTACATTTTCTATCCTCATTTATTTCACATAATACCTGTTCCTTCTGCTATAAGCAATGAACACATTGTCTTTTTCATCTGTCAGTTGTGCTTGTCACTGCGTCTGCCTGCCTACTCTCTCCGCTGTCCATCCTTGTACCCCACTTCTCTACTGACAGCCAATGTAGCTAAACGTTGTCTCTCACTCTTCTTTTGTTGCCTGTCAGTATTGAATTTTGCTCTATATGTCATCTACGGCTCCTGCTTCCCCTCCTTCCCCGGCTCTGAGTGATGGCTATACTGGCGGCGTGATTCATTTGCCGGATATTGTGACTACGCCACCTGTTCCTCCAGGCAGCCATGCTGGGATGTCCAAGCGGACATGTAAATGGCAGGATTGCAACAGAGTCCTGCCTAGTGTTTCCCATGACCCCCACTCTATGTATAACATGCCATGGTTTCTGTACTGTTGCTTCGAGGTGTGAGGAGTGTGTAGGCTGGGATGATATTCTTGTGGAAGGGGCCAGATCTTATCAGTCTAGATTAGTATAGCACCGTTCCTGTTACGCCCGTTTGAAATGCCAAGGGGGATGCTAGTGCATCTGGGAATATCAGTGGAGGTCAAGAAGGCTCTGGTGAGGTTGTTATGGAGCTGGGGCGTGATTACTCGCTATCATCGGTAGAGTGCGTCGCCCCACAGGATTTGGCCTCCCAGACTGACCATGTGCTCCTGTTAGAGGGCCAGCTTACTTCTCTGCTTATGCATGGCTCCCAGGTACAGTCCATGCTGTCGGAGATGATTTCGTATCAATTGGCTACATGTTTAAGTACCTGGCTTCCCTTCCAGCTAGTTTGTTGTCTCAGGCAGAGTGTCTGACCAGGGCCAGACCAACCTCCTCAAAATCTGCAGCGCCTAGTAGAGTGCAAAAGGCATTCCTAGCCGAGAGGGTACAGGGAGGTAGTGTGAGACACAAACCATCGAGGGTTCAGTCAGGTAAGCGGACCACACTTGTGGACACCCCGTCATTCCCGAAACGGTCCCAAGCCAAGGTGGGGGGAGAGATTCGGGTTGGTCCGACTCCGCTCTCCCTGGCTTAGGACCCAGATGTGGCCTTAGCAAGGTCTTTCGACCTGCTTGCCTATCCTGGACCCTTGGGTGAGGGTCGGACAGCTTATGACAACAAGGAGCTTCAAGCAACTCCAGTCACTCTGTCCACGGGAGTTGGGGTGCACGATACCATGCCGTGCCACCCCTCTCCTTCGTCCACGGCACCACAGGGGTTGGACACCATGGTGCCCCCTTGGCTGCACATCGTCACTACCACCAACCAACACCCAGCTCTGTAGCCTCTCGGCGCCAAGGTTTCCCCTCTTGTGGGTCGAAGTCTGTGCATGGCCAACACACGGCCTTCCCACCATCTTTGCCTTTCGTCTCTGGTCCTTACACGTCTCAGAGTAGGGGCAGGAATGATGGTGGGGACGAGGAAGAGGATTTCTCGGACGCAGACGATGGTTTGCTGGATCCTTCCTCTACTTTCAGGGACATGATGGACCTTGTTTACTGGACTTTTCCAGAAGCTCGTGGTCAGGCTCCTCAAGACATTGCCCCGCTTCTCCCGGGCATGCAGCGTGGGGAAGTTCCGGCCACTGCTCCTTCTTTGAAACAGTTACAGCCCATCAGTGTCTTGATGTCGTAAGCCTCTGAGGCTTTGGCCCATGCCAATGAGTCCACCAAGCCCTCATTTGCCAAATATCCAATCCAACGGTACTATAGATCCCACCCAGATACTTGCAGTGACGAGGGTAGAGATCGTCCAGCTAAAGTGAACCCAGAACTACCTCCCCACCTGGCTGTATGCGGTGAACCATGCGTTTCTATTTCCCAAGAGGAGATGGTACGTCTGGAACAAGCCCTCCTCTCCTCCCGAGACACACAGAACTTCCTATTCTGGCTTATGGGTACTTTTGTCACCCTCATGTCAGATAGTGAGGGTTTGTTGAAAGGGGGGCCAGTGCTTCAACAAATGGTACTGAGTATTCAGCGAGCTATGGTGGACCAAGCTAGGGTTAAAGCGAGAAGGGAGTATTATCTCTCCCATCTTCCTCCCCGCTTCACTTCAGCTTCAAAGGTCCAACTACGCCGATCGGACATGGATTCAGACCTTATGTTCGATGTGGATAGTGAAGACAAAGCTATTGGTCAAGGACAACAGGTTGCCTTGGTATCGTTCACTGAGGCTGCGGCCAGGGTTCTCATCAAACAGAAACCTAAATAGGGGATGCCGCTTGTGGAAAAACATCCACGACCTTCCACCTCGGCTGACTCCCGCTCACAGCCTGATTCATCTCACCAATGGTTCACCGCTCAGCGCTCTGATTTGCTCTTCTCTCTAAGCTAGTTGTTCTGCTATGAGACAGTCTAAGACCAAGACTTTTAGGAAATGACTCCCCTTCATCTTCTTCAACGATTGGGGGTTGCCTCGCTCGACATCTGACCACCTGGGAGGATGTGGGAGCGGAGACTTGGGTTCTTCAGGTCCTCCACAACGGGTACAGGATTCCTTTTCACTCCTTTCCACCATTATCTCAGTTTCCTCGGCACTTGGCCTCCTACTCAACAGATTCCAAGTGAGGCAGAGCTCTGTTGACAGAAGTTGCAGCTCTCCTCAACAAGGGCGCAATGGAAGAAGCTCCTCAAACACCCGGGTTCTACAGTCGCATCTTTGTGGTACCCAAGGTGATGGGTGCCCAGACATTTTGACGACGGACAATTCATCGCTGGATACTTCGTTGCCAGACAGTTCGTCGAACAGACATATCGTCGCCGGACGATTCGTCGAATGGATACTTAGTCGAACGGTTGCTTCCTCGCGAACGATTGTTTTGTTGCATAAATAATTTGTTGAAAGCGATCAACCAGGTAATCTCTCTCTCTCTCTCTCAAAATTATAATCATGAGAGAGAGTTTTTACTTCAGATTTTTTAAAGGAACTTTGACATTAAAATAAAAGGCAATAAATAAAATTATTAAATTTTTATTAAAACAGATATAAAACTTACAAATTATGTGCAATGGCTTGTAGGTACTGTAGTCTATCTCCGTTTGCATAGTCATCCGTGAGCTTTTTCAACCGTTCATTAACAACTGCATATTTCTTTTTGGTGTTTCTAGGCATAATACCGCATGAAGCCTGTTGTATTGTTAGTTCCCAATCATTTTGCTCTTTTTTGAGTTTGGTCATAAGGCTAGGACTCCTAGGACTTCATCTGTTTCCTCGTCTAGTGAAGCCATTAATTCATTAAATACGTCTATGACATCCTCCTTTGGAACGAACGCCAGTGCTGTAAGATTTTTTATTAGGAAAGCATTCCTTGGCTCATTATACCAATTTTGTAGGCCACATGCCTGAATTTTTCTCCAAAGGCATTGACCGAAATGAAAAAAGCATCCAGATGTATGAGAGTTTGGAAAATTCTTTTCTATACTACTTATTGCAGCTTTTTCAAAATCAACAGTTATTGAATTAGGCTCCATAACACGCCTTTCTTTAAGCTTAGAAAATATCGTATCATATGTTTCTTGAGTTTTAGATTTCGTAATGCAGTACACAAGTGGAACAGTATGATTTTCTCCGAGGAGAGCATGGATGGTATAGAGTTGATGGTTGTCAGGTGCACTATCGAACGTACCGTCACAAAACCAGTGGATACTTTTTGCCAATAAATCGAGATTAGTGTCAGTTGCCATTAAAACGATATCTTCCTCTTCGACTAAAACAAATCTCTCCCCTCTTAACGAAACCCTAAGTTCGTCTGTTATTTCGTTCCCATCTGTGAATTTCCTTTGTCTTCTAATCATTCTGCTAAGACTTTCTTTTTTGGGAAGAGATCCAGTTGCTTCTAAGGGAAAATTAGATGTACTTGTAATTTCTTCAGTATTAGAGGCTCGTTCCTTCATCTTCTGTACTGTCTTGAGTACAACAACTCTACTGGGATCTGGTCGGTGAGAATGTGGCAGTGGAACACCTTGTAGTATATGAGGCGGTGTGTAGAGAAGGGACGTAACCCAAAAATATTGATTTTGAGTAATTAACGTTTTAGTATCGCTAATGACTTTTGGTATAAAAAAATCATCAAATGCCGTTTTGTCATATATCAAATTATTCAGCTGGGCAAGATCTATCACTTTAAGCATAGTAGGAGAAGAAAGGAACTTGATGGGCTTGAGGGGGGTGGGGAGAAGGGGGTTAATTTACATCTCGTCGGGGTCGTCCGGCCCATCTTGACCGGCTCCCTCCTGATCAGGTATCTGATCCTGAGCTGTGAATAAGTCGGCGTAAAACTGCTCAAAGCCAGACTTTATGAACTTGCAGAGGTACTTTATATCTTTTATTTTAGCTGGCTTTAGTTTAACCCCATTTGGATACTTGAGAGGAAAGGTCGAAATTACTGTCGAGTGTATTACCCTTGCCCTTTTGGAATTTGATTTTGACTATGGGGTTCATCTCATCATCATAGCCTGGCCTTACACAAATTCCCATCTTATAGTCCTCCTTGGCTTCAAAGACTTTAGCATCTTTGAAACCTGACCCAGCAAATCCTGACTTAGTTACAAATTTTGGAGGACATCATAGTTTAGGAAATGGGTATGATTCATCTCAATAACTGTGAAAGGGGTGACATCTCTGCAAGTTGACATAATCTGGGCATAATGAGGGGTTGAATACACTTGTACACCTTTTAGTTTCTTTTCAAGGAAACCAAAGTCACGGTCACAGGGTAAATAGGAATGGCCAGACTCGAGGAAGACGTGGGAAATTTTCTTAAACCGTGAGGCATGAATCTGACGCAGGTGGAACAGCACTATATTAGTGTTTTTATTTTGCCCCCCACAGTTGTCGCTGAAGATTCGGAGCGTGTCTATCTCACCCCCAAGATAGTTGCTCACGAAATGGTTCAAACAACTAGCGATTTCGTTGCTACCTTTCTTGGCAATAGCCTCATTCCAGAGGTAAAAGTACCCCTTACCACTTTTAAGGTCATGGACGCTAAAGTTGAAGGTCCAAAGTTTATGTTTATAAAACTGAACATTAGTTGTTAGGCGTGGTGTGGGTAGCTGTTGTTGTAAGTCTATAGATAAGGCAGCTACATTATCCTCTTGGTTCTCAGCATACCGTTTAAGCATTCTGTGAGCAGCTCTAGCCCTAGCCAGATGAAAATCCAAAGTAATTTGCAATCTAGACACTTCCCCATGGTCACCAGCCACCTTTGCTCTCTTAATGTCAATCTTACGCTCATCACAGGTATTGCAAGTATCACTATTGGGAGGTTCTATGCCAATGTTGTAGGATTTGAAGATACTACTGTACACCCATTTAGTAGCTTTAAGATGAAGTTTCCCTTCCTCACCCAACCAACGAATGTAGTCTTTATACAGAGTGGTCTGACTCGATCCAGGGGGAAGATACACTCGGTGTATACCTTTAGCACGAGAATAGTGTGAAGGCTTTGTAGGCAGAGACCGAACATGTTGGTGAACTAGATCACGAATCTCATCACTAGTTTTGTTGGTAGGTGCCTGTTTACCCCTCTGGTCACAAGACACTGTACCCGTTTCAGTGACTTTTTTCATTGCTTTACGCACTCGTGTTTCAGAAATGCCATGTATGTTTGTGAAAGCAATGAGGCAGACATTGACAGGGATACCAGCCACAAAAACAGTGTACACGTTCGTGTTTTTACGTCTGCTACCCTCACCTACCTCGCTACGATTCACTGTCTCACAGTGAACTAACTTGGTAAGGTATGCAGTTTGTGCAGAATGATCAGCTAGCACCCAATAATTATCAAAGATCTCTTGAATACAAGCCATCCCAATCTTTTCATAGCATTTTTTAGGGCATTTACAGTCAGGTCCAACACGACGTGCCGGCATTTGCTTATTGGTATAGGCACTGACGTATGCCTCACCGCTATCTCTTTTCTTCTTAGCCACACTTGTCTTCCACAGTTTAGGGTTTCCTTTTCTCTTCTTAGTAGCCGCCTGCACCCCGGCCTCACTTTCTTCGTCAGTAGAGGCCATAACGAAGGCGATAGAAGGGGTAAAATGAGCAAATCAACAGGTGTTAGTGTTACTGCGTGGAGACTTTAAAAGACAATGATGCTGTGGCGCGCGATTCACTCACCCACGAGGGCTGGTGGCGCGCTGATTGGCTGAGGCGGAGTGTGTGTCCCCCCACGCGCTCTACCATTGGTTGTCAGGTTACGTCCCTTCCCTACATCGCCCAAAACTTGATAACCAAACATTTCCTGAGTCAACACGTGATTTCACACCCTATTGTAAGGGGTATAGAGTTGGCTTTAGCGTAAAATCACGTCCCCATGAGTTGAAGGGAGGCCTCTAGTGGCAGAAGCCACTACTAGCTCAGAACCGCCAAATTTTGGGTTACGTCCCTCCTCTACACGCCGCCTCATATCATTCACTGTCTTAAGTCGCCCTCCACATCTTCCTCTTTCTTCGCATTTCCAATAGGTAATGCTATCCCTCATTTTGTCAACTGTATAAGCATACCCATTGTACAGTAGTTTCCTTCCACCACGTTTAGTAACAGTGAACTCCATGGCCTGTAAGAGAAAATATAAATTTTATAAAAAGAAAGAAAAATAAATTTTATATATATATATATACACACACACACAGTTTACAAGAAATGACAAGGTGTAGTTACCAGTGAGAGGAGCAGGAGGGAGACTGACAGACAAGAGAAACACAAGGAAGAAGAAGACTATAAGAAACAAACTACGGAATCCCGAACTGTACCGAGACAATGAGTCAATTAACTGAGTGAGTGAGCACGAATCGAAGAGAAAGATGGTTGTGTTAAGGGTTTGGTCGTAACACTCTTTTGACAAAAACGCTCTTCGACTAAATATCCATTCGACGAATCGTCCGGTGACGATATGTCTGTTCGACGAACTGTCTGGCGACGAAGTGTCCGGCGACGAATTGTCCGTCGACGAAATGTCCGGTCACGAGGTGATGGGGGGGATTTCGTCCAGTTATTGACCTCTCTTTCCTCAATCGTCATATCTATCATTACTACAAAGCTCAGGATGGAAACAGCCCAGACGGTGCTAGCTCCTGTCCGCCGGCACAACTGGATGGTGTCAGTCGACCTAATGGATGCTTATCGACAAGTTCCGGTACATCCTGTAAGCCGTCAGTTTCTTAATTTCAGCTGGGAAGGCTGTACACTACAGTTCAGGGCACTATGCTCCAGCCTGTCTACAGCCCCTCAACTATTCACCAGGACCATGGCTCCTATTTCAGCGGAGTTACACAAGCACGGCATTCGGCTCTTCTGCTATCTAGACAATTGTCTTCTGGCATCATCTTACCAATAGACCCTCAACTCGACCCAGTTCCTGCTATGACTATATGCCCAGCTGGGAATCCGCATCAACTTCAACAAATCGTGCCTACAACCAGCTCAAGAGCTGGTCTTCCTGGGAATCAACATTCTGACTTCTCCTTTGAAGGCTTTCCCAATGAGGTCACAAATAGAAAACCTTCTCTCTCATTTCCAAGCTTTCTTGGATTCACTACACCCGACCACCAAGGAATGGCTAACTTTGCTGGGCCACATGGTGTCCCCTATTTACTTGGTTCATGAGGCCTAGTTGCGGATGCGGAGTCTGCAGTTTCACCTTCGGTCTTAGTGGTCCAGCTCTACACACGACGATTTGGTGCGGATTGCTTGGACCCCTGACAACCTCATGGACCTACAGTGGTGGATGTTGAAGTCCAATCATCTGGGAGGCAGGGATCTCTGGGACATGTCTCCAGATTTCCTGCTATATATATTATATATATTAGAATTCTCTTTTTGTAACAACTGGGGGTGTTGTTTGTCTTCTCAAGATATCTTTCGGTCTCTCTTGGACCATCTTCAGGAGAAGAGTGAAGAACAAGGGTAAGTGGCGCAGTGTATGTGCGCCAGTAAAGGTAAAGTGGGTGGCTTACGCTGTATCAGCACGTGGCTGCGGGTGCTCATTTCCCGTCTCCTTGGCCTTTGAGCCTGTGGCGGAATAGTCCCTTACCCCGGGACATGGGGCCAGCATGAAATCCGGGTTTCCACAGTTTACCTTCCCTAGGTTGCCCTAGGTACCCATTTATCGACCAGTGAAGGATGAAAACCTGGGTGGGGTCCGCGCCGTCCTCGTCCGGGATCGAACTCGGGCCCACGGATTCGTAGCCAGACGCGCTAGCCACTGCACCGTGGCGGCGCATATGTGCGCCAGTGGCGCAGTATATGTGCGCCAGGGGCGGATGTAGGACGGACTCGGCGTAGGTGAGTACATGGACCAATCACAGCATGCACTGGTCTTCCTCAGAGTTAGTAGCATTCCTGCGCTGTGATGGTAGACAGGA
Source organism: Callinectes sapidus (assembly GCA_020233015.1). Taxonomy (NCBI): domain Eukaryota; kingdom Metazoa; phylum Arthropoda; class Malacostraca; order Decapoda; family Portunidae; genus Callinectes; species Callinectes sapidus. The sequence continues at coordinate 10,475,227 of CM035195.1, read as the reverse complement.
TGCAGATGTCTACCGTCACAGTGCAGGAATGCTACTAACTCTGAGGAAGACCAGAGTGCGCTGTGATTGGTCCGTGTACTCGCCTACGCCGATAATAAGCATAAGCATAAAGCATGTATACCAAATGACCTCCTACCCAAATATATATATATATATATATATATATATATATATATATATATATATATATATATATATATATACACACAGTCAGCCCTTGTTTCTTCGGACAAATACAGACTGGGCCATGTCTGGAGAGTGAAAAAGTCTGGACATTGAAAATTGAGTACAATACAGTTCTGTACTGTATAGAAAACAGCCTATATTGTTTTGCACACATACTCATAGGCTACAATATGGTACAGTATGCATTTATAGTATACATGAGAATAAAATATGGTTATACCTGCAATAGGGTACAGTATAATATTAACCCGAAAACTGCTGTAAGCCTTCTGGGTGGCTTAGCAGTAAACTGCTGTATGCCTTCTGGAAGCGCACTTTTTAAACAGGCACCATAAAGTGTCTGATTCATATTTCTTTGAAATTATTATTTTTTGTATTTAATAACCTTTCTTTGAGTAATTTTTATCCTCCTAATATAAATTTTGTTATTCATATCATACTTATAAAGGGAAAAAAATGGAACTACTATATTTTTGTTTTATATAGACAACATTTCGCTCCTCTCATAGATATTAGAGTTTGAGTCTCATATATGGTAAGAGAAAGGTATAATTTAGTAGTATAGAAGTTGCTTTTTGTATATAAAAGAATGAAGCGAACAAGATTATGGGAACAAGTGCTCCTTCACTAGACATTGGTAATGCTGTCAGACATGAAGAGCCAAGGGTGGCTGGCCCACACACACACACACACACACACACACACACACACACACACACAGCAGTATAGTATGGTGTGTATATTATTGTGGCTTACATGGAACTAATATTTTGGCACTTTATTTATTGTGAACCAAGCAGAAGAGAGTATTTTCGTTTCACTTGTTTATTTAGAACAGAAAGAGAGAGAGAGAACTGTAAAATAATAGGAGGCTATGTTTACTATGTCTTATCTAGAGCAATATTTTGCATTACCATTACCAGCATATATCTTTTTTTATTTGGCCTGTTATCCATTGTTTGGTCATTTGGTAGTACTTGATGGTATATATATATATATATATATATATATATTACACGCGGATAAAAGTGGCGCGGGCTGGTAACAACGCAACAATGGTAGACAGGCATGCACAAAAAATGTTAAACAGAACCCTAGTACTTGATGGGATACCCCCGCGATTTCCTGACCATCTGGAGACGTCTTGGCAAAGATAGTGCAAGGTTCTGTAGGAATCTAGGGTTAAAATTGTCCCATATGTCCTGAATGGCCAGCTGCAGCTTGGGGAGGGAGGAGGTGTCACGGTCCTGTAGCTGTGTCTTGATGAGGGCCCAGAGATTCTCGATGGGGTTAAGGTCCGGGGAATTGCCAGGCCATGGTTGGAAGAAGGGAATACGACAATCCTGGAGCCATTCAACAACATATTTTGCTCTATGGCATGGGGCACTGTCTTGTTGAAAAAAATTAGCCTTACATATATCCATGGAGTCGGGTAAATGGTCACAGAGTAACTCTAAGTAATTATACCTATTCATTTTGACATTTCTAGGTAAAAACACAAGTTTCCCCACACCATAATACGAGAAACACCCCCACACCATCACCGTTTGTTGGGTGTAGCGGGGCTCCAGAGGGTTGCTACCAAGCTTCCGGTACACGTACTTTTGAGTGCTGTCTATCACCGTAAACGTGGCTTCATCGGACCACAGTACCTTTTTCCATTGGTTGAAGTCCCATCTTCGATGCAGTCTAGCAAACAACAATCTTTTATCACGTCCTGCCTTCGTGGTCCACGGTTTCCTCACTGCACGTCATCTACGAAACTTCAGCACCTTGTGGAGGTAATCCTGCACCGTACGAATGGCCACACCATCGAGTAACCTGGGATTCTGTTTCTTAATCTGTTGTGCAGTAAGGCTTGGTTTGGCATCAATTTGCCTCCGGATGAGAGCCAGTGTCCGATTGCTCAGCTTGCGTTTCTTACCAGGCCTAGGTTTGCGAACGGTGGGTGCATGGGTACCACTCTCCCTCGTACGTTTGGCCCAGCGCTGCACGGTTCGAAGTGGTATTCTAGTGGTCTGGGCAATTTCTTTGTTCTTTTTCCCCATATTCACTAAGGTACTGATCACAGCAAGCTGGTCACTGCTTATCTGCTTTTTAGGAGGCATTATGGTAGTTACAGTGGTCCAACAACAAAGCAGTGTACGGCCGCAAGGGGGCCAACAGGTCGCAAGACACGCACGAACAACCCCCCTCCTCCGACCCTTGTGAGAAACCTAGGTGGCACACATCATCACCCACACTCTAAGGCATGCTGGAAGAGTTGCCAGTTAGCGCTAGAACGAATTTCTCCGACACAGAGTGAAGCTATCGGCGAGAGTTACTTCCCGCGGTTAGAAGTGGCGCAGTTAAATCTCTCTCTCTCTCTCTCTCTCTCTCTCTCTCTCTCTCTCTCTCTCTCTCTCTCTTGCTTCAAAAGAAATAAATTATAAAACAAAAATATTTTCTGTCTATAATGGCAATCTCCGTATAAGTAATATTCTTTCTATTACTCAGATACTAATATTTTGAATTGCAAATAAAGTAAATGGCATCAAAGTACATGGAGTAAATTACATACATATGGAAACACAAATTTAGGTATATATATATATATATATATATATATATATATATATATATATATATATATATATATATACAGTAGTACCTCTTGATTTGAACTTAATTCGTTCTTTATCTCTGTTCGAATTGCGAAAATTCAAATTAGGAAACAATTTTTATCATTGAAATTAATGTAAAAACATTTAATCCGTTCCAGTTGATTTTAAGTAAAAAAAAAAAAAAAAAAAAATACTACACTCAACCCCAGCTACTGCAAGAAATTGGTCCCTTAACATCGCCGCAATACCTAATAAAGCTATATCCATTTTTAAGATGTAATGGGAAAAAACAAAATTGGTCCTGACCCACCAGAGTGGCAACATGATTTGGCACCTTGTTTTACCCTCATCTCATCATAATTCATAGATATCCTTCGCATTTTGAGAGTACAAAGTAAACACAGACATGAAATGCATCAAAAATAGATACAATTAATAAAAAAAAGGCATAACAAAAAACTTATTTACTTCGGTGTGAAACTCCTGAGTCCCGATGAAGACTAGACAAGCCTACCCCCGGGTCCCCTCCCCCCTCCCATGCACTGAATACAGAAACAGATCGCTTAGTATTCCTCCATTCCTCCTCCCTCCATCCTTATCCTCTCCCATTCGATACGCAAACAGACCGAGTAGTCCGCCTCCCCTCCCCCACTCTCTCCCTCCTCCAGCCACTCACCATCCTCTCTCCCTCCTCCCCCCCTCTCTCTTTCTTATCAAGTAAAATATGACTCACCACTCTCAGTAAACATTCATCTGTGACAAAAGGAGCTCATCCTGTCAAGGAGCCAATAAATTTTGTACATTCTTATTTGAAGTGTGTGTGTGTGTGTGTGTGTGTGTATATATATATATATATATATATATATATATATATATATATATATATATATATATATATATATATATAGTTTTATATATATATGTTATATATTACATATATGATATATATATATATAGATATATAAAGATTAATGTAATATATATATATATATATATATATACATATATATATATATTTCGATTTATGTTATTTTTGTTTTGCGCCCTCTCTTCAGGAATGCATTTTCCGCCTAAATCGAGAGGTACTTGTATACAGCTATATTTCTGCTTGTGTAATGTATAGCAAGATTGTTTTAACAATACAGTAAAATCCCTCTTATCCCACATCAACGGGACCGCCGACATGCCGGATACCAGAAGTTGCTTGATACTTGAATAGAAGTGAAATTATGTCCACAATGACCACCCTACACTCACGCATCTTATCATAACAAAGATCAGCTGATCACCGTGCCGTGCATTGCCACCCGCGCTGCCACCTCACACTCACCAACACACAATACTACTGTACTAACATTCTCTTTAATACTTTCCTCTTATAAATAAGTTGATAGGTTACAAAAATCAAGTATAGACTTATTTGCTTTATTTAATATTAGCCCTGTAATTGTGACTCCTTCTGATCTTTTCAAGCTTAACCACTCGTATAACACTTTGTCCATCATTTCACCACGATGGTACTGCAGTGTGTGACAATTTTCCGCTGCCTATGGGGTGTCGGTGGCTTTCATGTAATCCCGCAACTTTTTCGTTTGGTATTTAATGTCATAAATAGTTGATGAACCCACACCATATTCCACCATTAGTTGCTGTCTGCTTTCACCTCTCTCTATAATCGTTGACAAATGTCTACCTTATGCTTAAGTGTAAGCACAACATGCTTCCTCTTTTCTACAACTTTAGGCATGATGAAGGCATCAGGTGATAAACAGTGTCTTCCTTCCTCAGTATCTCTATCAAAGCTGTATGGGATTTCCTGAACATGTGTTTCATGGGCTCGTACAATATTTGAGCCATATTTCAAAATCAATGTTTTACCATCTTGACCAATGACTACAGCTGGTCCTTTCCATTCCTTTTGATCTTCTCTCTTAAAATAGACTTGTTCTCCATTTTTAAAGACTCTTCCAGTGGTTCTTACCTTGTGTTTCAGTGCTCGTCTTATTTTCTCAGAGGTTTCAGCAGCAATAAACGCTTTCCTTGCTGAGTGGCTAGCATTAAGATGTTTAGCAACCATTTCACTAGTGGTGGTGCCTTCAAGTGCTGGAAGTTCGTCACTCAGGGTGCATGGCAGTTTAGGATTACGTCCATAGACAAGTTGATACGGACTGAAACCGCCCACCATCTGAAGGCAGTTTTTAGCATTGACTGCCCAAGCTAAAGCCACTTTCAAAGACAGATATGGTTGCTCTGCCATAATTTTTGACACCATTTCATCAACAACTGCATGGTTGCGTTCACACAGACCATTACTGAAAGGAGAATATGCTGCTGTATGCATGACTTGAATGTTCATGTTTTCACACATTTCAAGGAAGATGTTGTTAGCAAATTCTCCACCATTGTCACACAAAAACTTCACAGGAGCTCCCAGTCCGGTTCCCAACCATGTCTCCAATATCTTCTCAACAATCTCCTTGGGTTCTTTGCTTCTTGTCACACATGCTTTTGAGAACCTTGTAGCCATGTCCACCATATGCAGGAAATACACCTCTCCTTTCTTATACTCCTTTAGGTCTATTGCCACAACTTCATTGAATTCTCTTGCTATATTCACACTCACAATTGGCCTGGATGGTGTTTTCTTATACTTCATGCATATCTCACAGCTGCTTGACACGTCCTCAGCATAAGCAAAGCACATCTCATCCTCAATGCCTGCGTCCTTTAACAACTGAATCAGTCTCTTACAAGTGGGATGACCAAACTGTTGGTGCAGCTTTTCAATCTTCCTTTTCTTTTCTTTTTCATCAGTACCCAGAGTGAGCATTATTTCTTCTGTCTTCTTCCATATTTCTCTCTCATCCTGCAGTGGAAGACAGTAGTGCCCCGAGGAAGTGCACCTCAATTTTACCTTTTTTCCATGTATTACTGCAATATCATTTTCTAGGTCCAATTTCATCTGTGCCCTCTTCATTGATTTCTTGCTGAACAGAAGGGGAATAGAGCAATCCACCACATCAGCTGTCACATATGCTCTGTCACCTATAATGTTCACTGGAAATTTTACCTTCTTCTTTGATTTATACACGTTGCCATCACCAAATCTAAATGTTGTGCCACTTTCTTCCTCTACAATCCTCGATTTCTCCTCTTCTGACAAAGTCTGTATGTATGATTTCATCCAGTCAGTACCACACACTGTTGAGCTGCAGGCTGTGTCCAAAATGGCATAACTAATGGATTCTGTCATTAACACTGACATCATTCCAGGACTCTCAACAACAGCATATGACTCAGCCTCTTTGTGTTCTTCCTCACTAGCACTATTTACATACACATTTCTTGGACATGCTGGAGAGAGATGGTACTCTGAACCACATACATAACATCTTCTGACATTACCATACTTATCAACAAAGTTTTTCTGTCCACTTTTCTCATTTCTCTTTACAAAACTACCTCTTCCTTTACCTCCTCTAAATCCTCCACGTCCTCTGCCCCGTGTGACGACACTAACTTCCTCGGTGTTGAACACGGGCTCACTTTTCACTACTACAGCAGGCGTCTCACTCACACATTCCCGCGACACTGCACCCAATGACAACACTTCCTGACTTCCGAAAAATTTCTTTAGGGCAGCCTGCATAGAATCTAACATCTTTTCTGGCTGACTGAAAGACACAGCGGTCAACACTAACTGTTTGTCTTTGACATCAAGCCCTGCACTGTCCAATAGCTTAAATGCCAAAATACTTTTTGATATACTCACATTATGCTTCTCCAAAACTGTCCATCTCTTTACAAACTCCAAAATATACTTCTCCATTGTGTCCTCCTTTTCTTTGCTGTAGTTGTCGAACCTTGTCCACGCCTCATACGCGGCTGACATCTCATCCTGCTTATACCACTTGTCCAAGTGTTGAAGCAAAGTGTCGACTCCATCGTCCTTCGCCAAGTCTGCAATGTTCACTTCTGCGAAAACCTTGTCCCTCACCTCGCTTCCTTCTGGGAAGGCCAGGGCGACTGTGACCGCTTGTTTCTTCTTTTCCACACTCGTGACGAGCTTCCATGCCTCCAACTCTTGCTTCCAGCGGTCGTAACTCTTGTTTCCTCCAAACGTAGGAATACGCGCCCGTCCACTACCATCGCCGCCGTCGCCCATGTTTCTTTCCTTCTTCTCTCTTCCAACACTCGTAAAATTCCTTCCCTTGCCACACAACTACGCTCTGCTACCATTTGTTGAGCGCGTGGATCATTGTGGCAGGATGGAATAAGAAGAGAAGTTCATAACTTGTCTTTATTTGTGGAAGCCAAACACGGCGACGTCCAAAGCGACCGGGCGTCTCTCTTCTCCCTCACAAACATGCTTATAAACAAAAGGTGGTCGCGAAGCGCAACATTTGAACTGAATAGATTTAACACAGTGCACATGTGGGACTGAGTCACTGAGAAAACACAGTACAGTGGGCTGCGGGTGGCGCGAAGTAGTGCACCCTGGTGGCAAGGGGAAGAAAGTATGCCTCGCATGGGAATTTTAATGGATTTTATGAGTGCACATATTGATTTTTTATTAATTTCAAGGCTTGGGGAAAAATCTGCTGGATACTTGAAGCTGCTGGATACTCGAATGCCGGATAAGAGGGATTTTACTGGATATGCTTAAATAAACTAAAAAAAATTTCCTGAATCTGAGCTGCTGAAATGGGGGATGTATCTTATATGCTGTCAAATACGGTAGTTTGATTGACGTTTTTGTTTTCCATGACCTTTTCAAGAACGCATCTTTCCGTGTAAATCAAGAGGTACCTGTACCTATACTTGTACTACTTCTGTATGGAGAGGCCAATGTTGAGGATGTATCACTCAAATTTGTTTTACAACTGTCTCAAATGCCTTGCATACCATTGCAGTGCTTCACATTTGACTGTATTTTACTAGTATCTTATATGTACTGCATATTAAGCGGAAAATTATTTAGCCTTTCAACAAACTTTATACAATTTTTCTAAAATGTGAAAATTAAATCAACTTTAAAAATGAAAAGACTTTAAATACAAATATTTTCTTATTTTTTCTTTTTTTCAAATAGCCATCTAGTAACACCACAATTGCATTCATGTTGCTTTTGTCATGTCTGCAAGTGTCTTGCTTGCACATTACAATTGCATAGGTGTGTGTGAGACTAACTCACAAGGTATGGTAATATACACTGCTAAATTTTCTCATTTAATTTACTTAATAATGAAGTACTCTTTTTTTTTATGTAGAAGGGAGGCGGTCAAGGGCAACAAAAATAAAACAAAAAGCCCCACTGCAGTGCCAGTCACTGGAAAGTCAAGATTCAGTAGCCAATAGAATGGGATAAGTGTCTTGTTACCTCTCTCTTGAAACAGTTCAAGTCATAGGCAGGTGAAAATACAGAAGGGAGAGAGTTCCAGAGTTTACCAGAAAAAGGGATGAAAGACTGAGAATACTGGTTTACTCTTGCATTAGAGAGGTGGACAGAATAGGGGTGAGAGGAAGAAGCAATTCTTGTGCAGCGAGGCTGCGGGAGCAGGGGAGGCACACAGTTAGTGAGATCAGAAGAGCAGTTAGCATGAAATAGTGGTAAAAGAGAGCAAGAGAGGTGTTGTGTGTGGTGGCGAGTGTTTATCACTCACTACAGCTTACACACGTACCTGCAATGCGTTATTATGTTGTAAATATGTGTCTTCTGCTTGTATCCCATTCTCTTTGCTTCTGGAGGGATGATGGAGACACTGAGATGAGCCAATGAAGGTTTATTGAAGAGTACACATGGGCTTACATGTCTTTTCTTTGTTTCTCTCAAGCCGCTAGGGACGCCAGCTGTTATAAACTACACAACTTACATTATAAGGCACTTAATCCTATTCTTAGGTCTCTATAAACATACAAAAATATTTGATTCCTTATAATATCTTTGGATCCTCTTGAGGTATACTTAATTCCTATGTTTGTATATAAAGGAAAACAAGGTTCTTTAATGATAAACATAACTAAACTCATTTTACAAACATATCACTTCCTTTCTCCTGTCAAGGAAAAGGGCCTTACAAATCTAAACGCTCTGGAGGAACTCCTCTAGTTCCTCGAGCTGGAAGAACTCTCCTATCTGCACTTTCAGAAGGAGTAACAAACTCAGAAACAATTGGTTGTTCATGCCTATTTACATCATTACTCTCCAGTGGTACTGTTTCTACTTTTTGCTCTGGAGCTGTGTAAGGTCTGAGTTGATCGACATGACGTTTTGAAACTTTTCCATCAACATTGACATTGTAGTGTTATCGTCCTAGGTCTTCCGTAACTTGGCCTGGGACCCACTTCTCATTTGTATTGTATGAGCGTACCAATACTGGTGAAGAAGGTTGGTACTCACTTACTGTCTGATGTTTAGTGACTTGTTACCATTCTCTATTATTTTGTTGGATGTAGAAGTCTGGTTTGATCAAGTCTAGTTTGTTCCTAATTCTTCTACCCATTAATAATTGTGAAGGGGTTTGTCCAGGGACACTATGTTCGGAAGTTCTATAAGACAACAAGAACTTGCTAACATGGGTGACAACATCTGCGGATGTTGCACTCCTGCATTTCATGTTATGTTTGAACGATTGCACAAAGCGTTCTGCTTCTCCATTAGTTGCAGGATGGTAAGGAGCTGTCTTTGTATGTTCTATACCATTTACTCTTAGGAAATCAGAAAATTCACTAGAGCAGAATTGTGGTCCATTGTCAGTCACAATGCGGACTGGAAGTCCATGAGTGGCAAAAATTGGCATTAATGCTTTTATGGTAGCTTGTGATGTAGTTGAAAGCATAGGTACTACTTCTGGCCATTTACTGTAAGCGTCAACTATATTCAGAAATGAATAACCAAGGAAGGGACCTGCAAAGTCTATATGTAATCTCTGCCAAGGTTTTCTAGGATACTCCCAAGGGTGCATGCGTGCTGGCTTGGGATCATTCTGAAATGCTGAACAATTTTGGCATTGCTTCACACTTGATTCTATCATTGCATCTATTCCAGGCCACCATACATAAGTCCTGGCTATTGCTTTAGATTTTACAATACCATGATGGTCTGCATGTATTTCATTCAAGACTTTCCTCTGCAATTCTTCAGGAATAACCACTCTGGCTCCCCTTAGGATACATCCCTGTTCTACTGACAATTCAGACCATACTCTTAGGTAAGGTTTAAACCTTTCCTCTTCTGGGACTGTGTTGTAGCCAGTAACTAATGACTGAGCAATACGTGACAACACTGGATCTTGCTTTGTAGCATGTCTTATCATTTTAGCTGTCATAGGTAAGTCATGGCATTCTACTAAGAGTACACTGCCGTCGTGCTCTCTTGGGGCACTTTCTACTGGCAAACGGGATAAAGCGTCTGCATTTCCCATCTTCTTTGGGGAACGATATTCTATTTCATATGAGTAGGCTGCTAGTGTGATTGCCCACCTTTGCAATCTAGCTGCTACTAATGTCGGTAGACCTACTTTGTCACCTAGTATTGCAAGAAGGGGTTTGTGGTCTGTGACTAATGTAAATTTAGCCTTTCCATACAAGTATATGTGAAACTTAGTTACGCCATAAACTAAAGCTAATCCTTCCTTTTCTATTTGGGAATAATTTTTCTCAGCTTTATTTAAGTGAACGAGAAGCAAATGCAATGGGTTGCTCTGACTCGTCTGGCATAACGTGTGCAAGTACTGCCTCTAAGCCGTGTGATGATGCGTCGCATACAAGTTTTACAGGCAAATCTGGTTGATAATGCATGAGAAATCTAGGTGATGTAATCTCTTTATGTGATCTACTGCATGGTTGCATTCTTCATCCCAATTCCATTCTGTATCTTGTTTCAGAAGGTTATACAGGGGGTGAGCTAGGGTAGCTAAGTTAGGGATGAATTTGTTGTAGAAAGTAATTAGTCCCAAAAATGATTTCAATTCATCTACATTTTCTGGTGTTTTTGCTTCTCTAATAGCTCTTACATTCCCTGGGGTTTTGTGGATACCATGTTCATCTATTTTGAATCCCAAATATTCAACTGAAGCTACAGCAAATTGACATTTGTCTTTGCGGATCCTCAGTCCAGTTTTCCGCAAGGTCTCAAGGACTAACTTGAGCCGTTCTAGGTGTTGAGCTTCATCTTTTCCTGCTACTAAGATGTTGTCAACAAAACAGAATATGCCTGGCTGTCCTATGAACAATTTGTCCATTGTCTGTTGCCATAGGGCCGGGCTGCTAGCTACACCATAGGGTAATCTTTTAGGTTGGTATAAACCTAGGTGCGTGCTAAGGGTACACATCTCCTGGAAAGACTCATCCATTAACAATTGTTGGAAGGCTTGCCTTAGATCTAATTTAGAAAATATCTTGCAGTTACCTAGTGCAGCAAACATGTGATCAGGTTTTGGAAGAGCCACTTGCAACTGTGGGTTTACCGTGACTTTGTAATCCCCACAAAGTCTAATACCTCCATCTTGTTTTACTACTGGAACAATGGGTGTGCCCCAGTCTGAGTGACTTACTTTTTCCCAAGAGCCATTGTCAACAAGTCTTTGAATTTCTTGCTCTACCATTGGTTTTAAAGGCAAGGGAATTTGTCTTGGGGGATGAAATTTTGGTTTGGCATTAGGTTTAAGTTGCAGGCTAGCACATGCATTTACTACTGTTCCTATTCCATCTTGGAAAACTCCTTTGCTTAGTTCAAGTAATTGAGATAGATCTTCCTTCAAAACCTTTGCTTTTACACTGCATATCTTGGACCAATCTAATTTAATATGTTGGAGCCAATTTAGACCAAAAAGACTTCTATCTTGTCCTTCTACTACAACAGCAGACAAATTTTTGTATTCTTTTTGTCCATAACAAACATCTACATCTATAGCACCCACTACCTTGCTGTCATTACCACCAAAATCCTGGAGTTGCATTTTACAGGGTGTAATTTTCACATCTGGTATAGACTGGGCAACACTTTGAGATAATATTGTGACATCTGCTGCTGTGTCAAGCTGCATGCTTAAAGGTTTGCCATTTAGTGTTATGTCAAGCATAATCCTTTTCTGAGAATTTCCAGAGTTGATTTTGAAAGCAAATTGCAAGTCAGTGTCATTATTGCTCTCTTGAGAATCACTATGACTGTTTACATTTGACTCAGAGGATTCTGCCGTAACATACACTCTTTTCTTAGTTTTACACATACTGGCAAAATGACCTAACTTTTTACAGGCTGAACATTCCTTTGAAGAAGCTGAACATTTATCTTTTTGCCATGGTGCCTGACTAGTATAACCACATCTATAGCATTTCCTATGCCCTGCAGTATGTTGGTTACCTTGCTGTGGTTGTGCTGGAAAACTTGGTTTGTTTCTAGCTGGCACTGTGTACTTTCCTTCTATCTTGGGTTTGACACTCTTTTTAACCTGACTTATCATAGGTTTAGTTGACTGGTTTAAGTGACTATTACCTTCAATTATTTTTGCTTGTCTGTCTGATGCCTCCAATGCTCTAGCAAACTGTAACATTTTCTCTAGAGTTAGGTCTGACTCCTGAAGTGCTTTTCTCCTCAAGTGACTTGAAGAACATTTCTCAATCAGCTGATCTAAAATTGCATCATCAGTATCATGGAATTCACAGGTTTCTGCTAGTTTCCTAAGTCTGGTCACAAAGGAATCAGTGTCCTCATGTGCATTTTGTTTAACCTGTCTAAACAATACACGTTCATACCTTACATTAGTCTTAGGTGTGAAGTGTTTCTCTAGAGCTGTTTGTACCTCGTCGTAGGTCGCTAGTGGTGCAGGAAATGTGCTGAATATTTCTTGTACCTCAGGACCAGCAACATGTAGGAGTAGCGCTCGCTTTTGTGCGTCGTTTGTGACCCCTGTAGCAACTATGTAGAACTGGAACCGTGTCTTCCATTTCTTCCATCGTATAGCTACTGAAGATGGATCCTCTACCAAGGAAAAGGCAGAGGGCTGCTCCACGTCCAAGGGCATCTTGTTTGACCTTGTCTAGCTGTCCTTAGGGTACCGTAGGTAACGTCCGCTCGTCGCCAGATTATGTTGTGTTTGGTGGCGAGTGTTTATCACTCACTACAGCTTACACACGTACCTGCAATGCGTTATTATGTTGTAATTATGTGTCTTCTGCTTATATCCCATTCTCGTCGCCAGATTATGTTGTGTTTGGTGGCGAGTGTTTATCACTCACTACAGCTTACACACGTACCTGCAATGCGTTATTATGTTGTAATTATGTGTCTTCTGCTTATATCCCATTCCCGTTGCTTCTGGAGGGATGATGGAGACACTGAGATGAGCCAATGAAGGTTTATTGAAGAGTACACATGGGCTTACATGTCTTTTCTTTGTCTCTCTCAAGCCGCTAGGGACGCCAGTTGTTATAAACTACACAACTTACATTATAAGGCACTTAATCCTATTCTTAGGTCTCTATAAACATAAAAAAATATTTGATTCCTTATAATATCTTTGGATCCTCTTGAGGTATACTTAATTCCTATGTTTGTATATAAAGGAAAACAAGGTTCTTTAATGGTAAACATAACTAAACTCATTTTACAAACATATCAAGAGGCAACATTGCAGCGATGAGAAAGAGGCTGAAGACAGTCAGAGGAGAGGAGCTGAAAAGATGAAAAGCTTTTGATTCCACCCTTTTCAATAGAGGTATATGAGTGGAGCCTCCCCTAACATGTGAAGCATACTCCATACATTGGTGGATGAGCCCCCTGTATAGAGTTAGCAGTTGGGGAGGTGAGCAAAACTGGCGGAGATGGCTCAGAACACCTAACTTCATGGAAGCTGTTTTAGCTAGAGAGATGTGAAGTTTCCAGTTTAGATTACAAGTAAAGGATAGACCAAGAATGTTTAGTGTAGGAGAAGGGGACAGTTGAGTGTCATTGAAAAAGAGGGGATAGTTATTTGGAAGGTTGTGTTGAGTTGATAGGTTGAGGAATTAAGTTTTTGAGGCATTGAACAACACTAAGTTTGCTTTGCCCCAATCAGAAATTTGAGAGAGATCAGAAGTTAGGCGTTCTGAGGCTTCCCTGAGTGATCTGTGTACTTCCTGAAGGGTTGGTCGTCTATGGAAAGACGTGGAAAAGTGCAAGGTGGTATCATCAGCATAGGAGTGGATAGGGCAAGAAGTTTGGTTTAGAAGATCATTGATGAATAATAGGAAAAGAGTGGGTGATAGGACAGATCCTTGAGGAACACCACTGTTGATAGATTTAGGGGAAGAACAGTGACCGTCTACCACAGCAGCAGTAGAACGATCAGAAAGGAAACTTGAGATGAAGTTGCACAGAGCAGCTGATGAACTTCCAATATACTTAACATACAATATTCTGAAAGTTTCTCATCAAATCTCTCATCAAACTTCAACTCAAGATAATTCAATATCAATGTCAAATAAAGTACAGTCCACACAACACATATAGAATCAAGCACAACATCTTAACTCTAACCATCCTAATAATATAACATCCTGACCACTATTTTCTTTCTTAGACTTCATGATACAACAGTTAATTTAAACTGCATTACCAACATTCAAAGCTCCACTTATTGATAAAAAATTATTTTTTATCCATGTTGCCCCTGACTCTCCTCCAGTCAGGAACCTGCAACCTCTCAGCTTCTGCTCTCTCTCTCTCTCTCTCTCTCTCTCTCTCTCTCTCTCTCTCTCTCTCTCTCTCTCTCTCTCGCTCTCTCTCTCTCTCTCTCTCTCTCTCTCTCTCTCTCTCTCTCTCTCTCTCTCTCTCTCTCTCTCTCTCTCTCTCTCTCTGAACCTTTGAACTCTTCACTCTTATCCTCTCTGTTACATTTAATTTTATACTCAAATTGTTATATATTTCCCTCAGAAAAACTATCCTTATTACTAAGGTCGATAATTCTATACATTTCACATATTCCATATGCAGTAGTTACATCTCTCAAATAAGACACATCCCATAGGCGTGGCATACCCTGCTTAGGTATCATGGCAATGGTCAACACTTAACTAAACGCACCCCCTATGCGTGTTAATATGTACTTATACTCGCAACAAGTATGGAGGCAAAGTTAAGACAATGCATTTCAGAGTTAGGCTCATCAATGTTCCCTCTCCTAATGTTTACAGCTCCTTCCTGTTTTCCAGGTCTAAACATCTCTCTTATCCTTCTCAATTACTCTCAACTCTCTATGTTTACTTCTGGGTCATGTCTGTATTGACCTTTCCATAAACCGGTCAGGTTTCCATAAATCCTTTTCAAACTTTTCACCTCTTAGCTACATTGGTACAGTTATTCTATTTCCTATTGCCTTCCCTTATTTCTGTTTCTCTCATTCCTTCTTCTTTTTTTGTTTCTTCTCTTCTTTTATTTGCATCAGGTTGCCACACTTTTAATTTCAGTAATATGTCATGTTCATTAAAAAGAAAGATGAACTATGTGTTTTAAATTCTGCTTTATTGTTATTGAATTTTTTTTTTTTTTCTTTCAGGGCAAGATTGTAGAATGTGTTCACTGTGGATGTCGTGGATGCTCAGGATAACAACATAGTTTCTCAGATGTGTAGTTAATTACATGATTAACAGAATAATACATTTATTTGATTAATGCAAAATCATTTTTATTGTAATACAAGAAATATGACCAGAAATGTACACTATTTTTCTTTTTATATATAGTTTTGTTTAACATGAAAATATTAAGCATTAAATTAGGTAACAATAGAGCAGATAGTTTTAATGAAATATATATATATATATATATATATATATATATATATATATATATTGGATGCACCTAGCCTGCCATTTTGGCTACTAGGTGAAGATGAGGGCTCTACTGGTAAGTTGCATGTGTTAGTAAAGGTATTGTAAAGTTAACCTGTTTAAATTTGGCATGTGTATGTTATAATTTGAAATAGCTCAATTCAAAGTAACTTTGAATGTAACAATGCTCACCAAATAATTGTCTTTGCAGTCAACAAACTTTTGTTAGAAAATATGAATTTGAATTACATCAATAGTCTTTTGTAAGTATAGAATCTTAGAACAATAAAATGCTCTTAAAACCGTGACTACTTGTCACCTGAACTATTGTGCTTAAATGACTTACCCAGAATCCTCAATGTCATGACTTACCAAGAACACTCAATATCTTGTTTTCATTTCACTTTTTATAATATAGTGAAGAATGTGTATTCAAAGCTAAGTGGTTTTTTTTCTAATAACGGAAATGTCAAGAGTAGAAAAGTGAAAATAAAGTGTAATACGGAATGTTACTTTAAACTACCTCAATGCTGAATCTTTTAACAGATTGTGTAGGGTTACATACTGTATATCTCAGACTATAAAGTAACTGGATATATAAGATGACCTCCCAGTTTTTTTCAGAAAAAGTTTAGGTTTTGAGCTATTACCACTGTATTAGATGACCCCCTTAATGGTAAAGGGAGCTGCTACTCACATATTTGAAAGATATGGGAGTAATCACTGATAAGCCACAATATGAAGGGCTTGTTTGGCAGTGAGATCCCTCACCTAAGTATGTTAATATAGCAAAATTCACTGTCCTTGTTCTGCACAGTTCCAGATGTTTCTGAGCTCTGAAATGGCATTTCACTTCACGACACTTAACTGACGTCACAACAGTGCTAACGAGAGATGCCCACGTCACCACACCAGCCAGCTCCTACACTTGGCCAGTGAAGAACTCCGCCCACTGCTCCTGCCTCAGCTTGTGGACACCTCGGACACCTCCAACCGCTGCCCCTGCCTCGCCGCCCCAGTGGCAGGGTGTCCGTCATAGCCGAGGCTTTTCTACGGAATTGCTTTTGTGGGTTTTTCCCGGCTAAACAGCTACTTCCAAGGAGTAGACTGCATTGTAACAGCTATATCCAAGGAATAGCTAGACTGCTTGTTGGATCGTTAACACTACGAGTACGTACTGCATTTTCCTTTTACCGACCTCTCCAAGGAATTGTTCTGGTATGTCATTACCTTGGTTCCTCCCTTTTTTCATGATAAGTGAAGTATAATTCATGTTTTTGGTGATTCACGGATCCCGATTTGTGACGGTGTATTTTTTCCTGACACTACAGTGGAAATGGCTGGCACCGACTCTGATTCCCGTCGGAGTTCCTCCCACTCCAGTAACAAACGCTCCAAGCCGGATACGGAACGCCATAGGGAAGAACATAAGAGGAGGAAGGATTGCCAACAGGTGGATAGTGATCCCAGTCGTCACTTGTTGCCGCGGACCCTCCGCCGCTGCCGGGCCCAGCCCAGGATGTAAACAGTGCCGCCGCACCTCAGTCCCCTGACTTCAGCCAGTTAACTGCACTGTTAAGTACTGTGATCCAGAAGCTAGATACCAGTGCACAGGCCAGTACGTCGCAGCAGAGCTTCTCAGGCTTTAGTGGTGCCCATGCGCTATCTTCGTCAGAGGAAGAGGACGGGGAGCTTACCCCAGCCCAGTACATGTCAGACCTCCTGGATGACTTAGACACCTTGGGGCAAAGCCCAGCGCTTTCTACCTCCCAGGTTGATGAGGACGATGCCTTCTTGAAGGCTCTTGGAGAACTCTCTGCCTATTTTCATGGGGAAGAGGAAAAGGGCAAACCTTTGTCAGAACAGCTCGCTTTCATCCTGAATGACAGTTTGAGACGCTGCCCATCCTCGGAAGCCACAAAACTGACATGTAGCAAGATTCAACTTCCTAACAATGTGCCGAACTTGTGTGTTCCTTCCATGAACTCTGCCATCACCAAAGCCTTGAGTACTGGTGGAAAGCTCCTTGACACCCAGCTGTTTCACACTAATGGTTTGCTTTCTAAGGCACTAGTCCCCTTGGCACAATGTGTAAGCGATATTGGGGAGAAGGCAGGGAAGCCCCTCGGCCACTACTTGGAGGGATTTAACAACAGCATTCGACTGTTGGTATCTGCCATAAATTTCCTCATCCACATGAGAAAGGAAGTTGCCAGACTACATGTCCATGACTCTGCCTTCACAGACCTTTGCAAATGGGACAGTGAAGTAGGAACTGATGCCTTGTTTCCCTTCGATGTCGCGAAGAAATGCGACGAAATTCACAAGACAAAGCGGTTGGGGCGACCTTCTTTCCGGTCGCATAAGTCAAGAGGATCCAGGTGGTTCCTGCAAAGTAGGCAGCCAGCCGGCAGCAGAAGGTCCTTTTTTCAAAGGGCAGATTCAAGGAGTTCGAGGCCTTTTTTAGGGCAACCAGCATCCCAGGGGCGGGGGATATGTCGCCGAACCTCCCAGTAAGGCCAGCTCAGGTGAGCAATCTGAATGTTTGCCCACTTAACACCACTGATAATTTTGTAGCCGGTAAGGTTCATGCATGTAGCAAACAGTGGAAAATGTTACCATCAAAGGAAAAATGAATTCATCATGTGGTGCAGGGTTCCATCCTACTTTTTGATAGTCTGCCTGTCCAGAATGCCCTACCAAGGCCCTTAAACTTGTCTGTGGCTGATTCAATGGCCTTAGACAATGCCATAGTTGGGTTTTTAAAACAAGGAATAGTGGAAAGGTCTATTATCTCTGGGGGACAAGGCTTCTTTTCAAATGTTTTTCCTGTTATTAAGCCTGATGGTACTGCCAGGGTTATTTTCAACTTATAAGACTTCAATGAATATATCACTCATGTCCACTTTAAGATAGAGTCTATTTCTGATGTGATTAATTTAGTACAGCATAATTGTTATTTTACGTCTGTTGATTTCAAAGATGCTTATTTCTCAGTCTATGTAAAACCGGATGACAGGAAGTGGCTCAGGTTTATGTGGAAAGGGGAACCCTTCCATTTTACATGTCTCCCCCAGGGTCTTACATCTGCACCTAGGATTTTCACGAAGTTGCTCAAACTTGTTCTTTTTTGTTGCTTCAGTAGCAGAGTTGTGCAATAATGTGACATATGCACTGCAGCTGTTTGATGCCTTGGGACTGACAATAAATGTTCAAAAGTCAGTTTTAACCCCTACTCAGGAAATTGAGTTTCTTGGCATAGTTTTAAATTCTGTTTCTATGACTGCCACATTGCCTAGTTGCAAAAGAGAGCACATCAAACAACAGGGTCAGTTCCTGTTACATGACAACATTACTTTGCAGGATCTAGCCTCTTTTGTTGGTCTTACTGTGGCTTCTGCTCCAGCATTACCATTGGCTTCTATCCGATATAAATATCTCAAGATCATTCGAAATAAGGAGTTAGGCTACAACTATGGAAATTATGATGTGCTAGTTTCCCTGGATGATCATGCAAAAGATCTCATCAGGTGGTGGATCCATCACATTGATTCTCAATCTAATTCTTTGCTCATTAGTCCCCCTCATCTGGAAATGTTTACTGACACCTCTCTGACTGGTTGGGGGGCAGCATTTGGGAATTGTGAGACGGGAGGCCATTGGGCTGCAGACTTCACATTAATTATTTAGAACTGAAGGCTATTTTCCTGGGTTTACAATTGTTTTGTGATAAGTGTGTGGATTCGCTCTGATACCACCACAGCAGTTGCTTGCATAAATAGGTGTGGTAGCACAAAGCCTCACCTCAGTGAGATCACAGAGAGAATTTATGCTTGGACTCAATCCAGAGGTATTGTTTTATCAACTGAATATGTTAGAGGTGTCAACAATGTGGTGGCGGATAAAGAATCTAGGGTTAAAAATCTAGATACAGAGTAGATACTTGCCCCACATATTTTCAGGAGATTGTGTGAAGTATTCTATATCCCAGATGTGGTTCTTTTTGCCTCCTGCATTAATGCCCAAGTTCCCACCTCTGTATCCTGGAAGCCGGATCCATCGGCAGCTTATATAAATGCCTTCACTGTTAACTGGGAAAATAGAAGTTTATATGCCTTCCCTCCTTTCAGCATAAGGCAGAGTGCTGCGCAAGCTTCAGGAATACAGGGCTTTTGACAATTCTACCACTCTGGACGACCCAGGTGTGGTTTTCCAAGGCTCTTCAGTTATTGGCGGCCCTTCCTCCCAATCCTTTGATTCTGCCACAGTCTCCAGGCTCTGCTCACCCACAGGCGGACAATCTGGTGTTGACAGCGATGCTGTTATCCAGCAATCTTTTAAAAACCAAGGTTTTCGGAAGCAATTGCCCAGTTTTTACTTCAATCATGGAGACACAGCACAAAATAGCAATATCGGACGCATATTCAAGGATGGATGTCATTTTGTCTCGGCAGAAAAGTTAATCCATTTCAGCCACCTCTAGGTCAATTGCTGGATTACCTTTTGCTAGAGTTTAACAAGGTGGAGGGCCACAGCTATAGCTCCATGAATGTCATACGCTCCGCCATTTCAGCTATAGCTAGCATTGACAACCTGCCTGCTGGGAGGCATCCCTTGGTGTGTAGATTTCTAAAGGCAGCTTTCCAATTGTGTCCCTCGCTTTCCAGATCTTGTATTACCTGGGATCCGGATTTGATTCTGAGCTACATCGAGGAATTGGGACCCAACCACTCTCTATCGACCATTCAATTGTCCAGAAAGTTGGTTATGTTGATACTCTTGGTATCCGGCCAATGTAGTCAGACCTTACATGTCTTGGACATCAGGAACATGTCAGTTTCACCTTCCAGGGTTTCTTTTCGGATAGGTGACCTACTAAAGACTTCCAGACCTGGTGATCATTTCTCTGAACTTTATTTTGATGCCTATGTACCCAATAAATTGTTATGTGTTTACACCACTATTTTGTGCTATCTGAGGTGTACCTCTAATATCAAGGGAAATATTTCTAGCTTTTTTCTTACATCTAGACCTCCGTTCAAGGTGGCCTCGCGCGATACATTGCGGCGCTGGACCATGGACTTTATGTGCTCTGCAGGTCATGACTTAAATATGTTTTCTCCTCACTCCACCAGGTCGTCAGCGGCCAGTAAAGCTGCCTTGTCGTTGCCACTCTCCACTATTGTCACCACAGTTGGTTGGGCCAATGACTCCACTTTTGGAAAATTCTATAGGAAACCCTTAGGGAATCCTAGTCAATTTGCAGGAGCAGTGCTCCACAAACACTGAACTTTTGTGATGTTTTTGTTGATTGTTGGGAATTAAACTGATTGTACCTTCTTTATTGGAAAATGCTCTGATTGTCACTTCTTTATTGGAGTATGTTTGGGAAATACACTGATTATACCTTCTTTATTGGAATTCCTTTTTCCCTGATGTTTAATGGGTTCTCCTTTATATTGATATATTGATATATTGGTGCTGTTATTGGTTTAAGGAATCACTCTGAAGCTCTCGTTAGCACTGTTGTGACATCAGTTAAGTGTTGTGAAGTGAAATTGTAAGATTAAACGAATACTTACCAAGTGTGATGTTTGATCGTAATTTCACGAACACTTAATTGTGTCACTTAGGTGTTAATGCCCTCCCTACCCTGCCCTATCTCGATCCATTATGTTCAGTTGACTCTGTCCATACTGCTATTCTGAATGCTGATACCTCAAACCTCTCTTAATACTGGCTGGTGTGGCGACGTGGGCATCTCTCTCGTTAACACCTAAGTGACGCAGTTAAGTGTTTGTGAAATTACGATTGTCTCTCTTTTTTTCTCTCCCTTCGTTTCTATATAAATTGATGTACAGTAAATCTTCAATATAACAAATCATATGGAATGGGAGTCTTTTGTTGAAGCTGAAAGTTTGTTAAATCCAATGGTCATTAAAAGCGATGGAAATAATTAACTAAGTTAATCAAATCCAATGGTTTCTTTGTTGATCTGTATACCTAAATATGTTTCTAAAGACTGTATTGCATGGATATGTAATACATATGTAGTTATTAATATTACTTATAAAGTAAAGTGGACAACACTACATAGTACTGATATGAACCTTGCTTTCCTGACAAAATATGATGGGACAAACCAAACCAACCATTGGATTTAACAAACTTTGGTTTGTTAAACTCAATGGAGTTCGACCAGGAAATGTGGCTTGCTATATTTGAAATTAATTATATTGAGGTTTGTTATATCAAGGCTTTACTGCATTTCCAAAATCATGTCTGAAATCATTGTAACTTTTGTTCCATATCACTGTTAAAGTAAAAAGAAAGCATATTTTCTTTATAAAAGCTTTCCCCGATCCTAAATGTGGCATATGAGGAGGGGGAGTGCGACCTTGTTAATACCTCCATTTGACCCAATTCACCAGTCTTTTTATAGAAGGCATACCTTGTTTTTTTTTTATTCTAATTATGATGTGGAAAGAAAAGTTAATGATCTCCGAAACAATTTCATAAATACATCATTTCATATTGAAACAAAGGGAGAGAAAAAAGACAGACAGGGTGAAGAAGTGAAGCAGGGTTAGAGAAAGAAGGTAAGCCCATGATCTATAGAGAGATGACAATAGTGAAATAATCCTGGTGAAGCCCACACCCTACACCTAAATGGCCACTTAAACCGCATAAACTAACACCTACTGGCCACAAACTCTTCACTTTCACTTTCTTCCCTTTTCACTTTTCAAGGCCTCAAATAATCTTTTAGCCTTCTCCTGAGTCAACATAAGGCTCACTGGGATACGACATTGGTTTTGGTCTCTCAGCCAAAGCACTAATAAGCTTTCCATCTCAATGATGAGACAACTAAGTTGCTTAGTAATCACTGTCAATTTCATAGGAACAGATCCTTTCACATGTTCAAGGATGCGATCTTTATCCTTGATGATCTTAGCGACAGTCCAACGGCTTAGGCCAAGCGATTGGCCAATGTTTGTCGCTGTCTCTCCCTTTTCTGATCGTTTAACAATGTTTAATTTCACTTCCATGATGACTGCTTTCTTTTCTTCGAAGCACTGCCATCAGAAGAGTCTGCCTTACGCTTGGGAGCCATAATGAAGGGGAAAAATTTAACAAAACAGCAACACAAACGAAAAAAAGCGAATAAGCAACAACTCAAAATGGCATACAATGGGAACTGACTGATGCTGTCTTGCTCGGTGTAGTGCCACATGACGACATATTCTTCCGCCGCGCTCACCAACCAATTTTTGTGCAAAGATTGCATTTACAATGCAAACCACTTAAGTTGAAACAAGGATTTTTATAATTTATGGGAGATGTCGTAACTATGAAATGTCAACTCAAAACTGTCGTAACCCGAGAACTACCTGCATTGTTTTGTCTGGCGCCACCCCTGGCGGTCATGCCTCGTGAGTCTCCATGCAGGCTTCCTTCCCATACCGAGTGACTCCTAGCAGGAGGCATCAACTTGCCGCAGCCAAGAGTTCTGTGGGTGCCCCCTTGGCCTCCTCCAAGCTCAGTTATCCCTTTCGGAAAAAAAACCCAATAAGCAGGATCGGCTTCTGGGTATCGTGCCACATGCCCATATAGCCGCAGTTGGCGCTGACGTACTATGCTAGTAATAAGTCACGAATCAGTCTCACGGAACAATTGCTGATTTGACACAAAGTTATACCAGCAGTATCCCATGATCCTGCAAAAGGCATCTAGTACCAAAGACATCAATTCGCCTCTTCAGGTTGGTGTTCAGTGTTCATGTCTCACAACCATAGAGTAAGACAGGGATCACTAGCAACTTGAAGATCCGAATCTTTGTCCGTCTGCACAGGTATCGACAACGCCAAATACTCATGTTGAGTGAGTCCATAACGCTATGGGCCAGGCCAATCCCCCGTGTGACGTCTTGGCTCGACTCACCATCGTTATGCACTACACTAACAAGGTATGTGAAGTTTTTCAAGATCTCGCCACACGCATGGACAGACTGTACTGTTTCATCCAGTACAGCTCCACACCCCTGGATCTTGGTCTTGGCTCAGGAAACCCTAAGTCACAAGGGCTTCACCTTCTTGTGCAGTGCCTCTAGAGCCATTATCAGAACCTCCAGTGACCCGGCAAAAATTGCTGCATCATCAGCAAAAACAAAATCCGTAACCTTAGTGTTGCCTACAGATGCTTCACAATGACTTTGTTCTACAACTCTGCCTAGTACTCAATCAATGCATGTGTTGGAAAGTGATGGAGCAAGCAAGCAGCCCTGCTTCACACCCGTATTCACACAGAAAAAAGCAGGACACACCTCTTTCACATTTAACAGCACTCACAGTCCCGGAGTACGGGCCAGTTAATAGACCAATAATCCTTGCAGGAATCCCACAGAGACACAGAAGATCCCATAGTGTCTCGATGCACTGAGTCAAACGCCTTCATGAGA